>VWYO01024055.1:95025-117480 GCA_013400275.1 Rhadina sibilatrix
TTTTTTTTAATCTGTACCACAAGCTGCAACATGTAAATGTTTGTGTCTGCAATGAGTATGTACTTTTCAGGGACATTTTTGGAAAAACTGGGTAGTACTTCTTAAAAGACTATCTTCTTGTTACACAAAAAGAGCAATTAATTTAATAGTGTTACTTGTACCATAATTATAATTTATTCATAAATACTGAAAATTTTAGAATATCTGTTTTTGTTGCTGCAATACTACATCTCCTGCGGAGGTCCTTCCATGGCATTTTCAGGATTAAATCATGTTGCTCTCTTTACAACTTCTGACTTTTAAAAATAACTCTTGTATTTTCTATTGGAAGCACTCGTTGAAGCAGATACTTCACTATGTGTCTTCTGCCTCATGGGTGTAGAAACAGGGGGACTTTACAGTGATGGTGGGACAGATAATTTGTGCTCCTGTAATATGGACTATCAGTTAGATTTGTAGGGTCCCCAAGCTGGGGAGAAAATTTACATACCTTTGGCCCTTCTTTAGATTCAGTCAGTTCAAATAAATCTGAAGCTAAAATGCAGACATGAGATTTTGTGAGAACTTTCTGAAATTCAATAGTTGTTTCAAAACATTGTGTAAACTTCATAGCTCTACAGTTCCAGGTTTTGGCTTGGGCTCTGATTGCAGTTGAATTGTTTCCGAGTGATCAAAAGAGAAATAAATAGATGTCTAGTAAGAAAGTTCACTTTATTCTATTTACGGTCTAATCTCAATACATTTAGATAAGTATGATAAATATCCCTTTGAACTGAACCTCACCTATTCCTGAAGGATTACAGAATGCTGGAGTCTGTGAAAGCATTAAATACAACTGCTGGCTCCAATTAATTAAAATTCTGCATTTCTTAAGGGCTCAAAAAGGGTTTTATAGAGCCTACAGGACTCCACATTATGTATCCACATGGATATTTCCTGTACATTATGGGAAAGCAGCAGCTTATTGTATTTTATTGAGTGTAGGTGGTCTGACTTAGCCATGGAGAGGTTGGATAGGACAGAGGGAGGTTTATGCTTTCCAAAGTAGGCATCTATTAATAGAAATCAGAGCCTGGAATATATCCTCTGGTGTAGCCATAAGCAATTCAAAAACACAATTAACAAATATTCAGCGGATGTCATTTGTATTCTAGGTTGTTAATGCCAGAAAGCTATTATTAGAACTATGAAGTATGTTGACGACTTGCACTTTGAGGAATACAACATTTTCCTTTGTTTGTGGTATGCTGCTTACCAAGTTTTGGTGGAAGTAGATTTAAACAGTATCCTCTGAATTTTTAAAAGCTAGAAATCTATGATTCCCTGTGAAGTGAACTGAAATATGTTGTTGGTTGGGATTTTTTTAAGTTAAAATTTAAATCTAAGCCTCCTGATAGAAAAACTTAATTTTAGTAGAATAACCTCAAACTAAGTGCTCCATGAGTAAGGTTAAAATTAAAAGTGAAAGACATTAGCTTCAGTTTAATTTATGCTATTTACATGCAAATGACATAAAATTCTTTGTCAGAAAAACAGCTGGCTTGAGCCACATACTTAAACTTACAATTTTTATACAAATTTAAACTCTATCATGATTGACTAGATGCTTTGTTGATCAGCAATAGAATTTGTTGGTGCTGAAATGCTGGCATTTGTGGAAGGAGTTTGTTGCAGAGAAGGCCTTAAGTGGTTATCTGCAAAACCAATGATTTTAATAACAAGAAAGCCAAGGATGGTGCCATCTTTTCCACACTCTCGTGAAATTATATGTGCTTTCACATTTCTTTTCACCTTTGAGTGCTGAGTTTACTTGTTTTTTGCTGAAAATGTTAAAAATGGAACAAGCTATCCAAACAAAACACTTCTTTACAACTATCTCTCACGCATAATTGTTGAGATTTTGTGTGCATTCTGCTGTGTTTTGAATCTTGGGTTAGAGTTGCTGTATTGCTGTGATTCAGATATGAACAATTTCCTTGACATGTCTTCGTAAAATTTTATATACTACAGCAGAGCTTTGAGTTACAATTCAGTGTAAGTATTTTCATGCATTGTTGTATTTCAAAATGCTGGAATATCTTTTTCTTAGTCCAATTTCTATAAAATGGATCTCTGAATTTTAAGAGGGTTTTTTAAAAAGTATTTTTCTTATGCCTATTGATACATTTACAACATTATTTAATTGAATTTTAATTGCCAAGAATTATCAGTTTATGATTGTGTGGATTTTCACATATTTTTGTGAAAATACCCCACAGTGATTGTTACATGATGCATAATGTTTAACTGACTTCTAACACAGCATGATACACACAAATATTTTGTGACTGTAAGGTAATGGAAATGTAGACACCAGGATGTGTGCATGCTTATGTCAACTGGATGTTATGCTTGTAGCCAGCAATTAAATATTTACAGAGGAAGACAAAAGAATGTCCCTTAGGCTGAGAGCTCACAGAGCTGTGTGTGTAGCAATAATTGAGGGTATTCTGGAGATGTGCAGTAGTCAGGGAGTTGGAAGCAACATTCATATTTTGACAGCAATAATGACAATAAAATGTTGTTAGAGCCTTGTCCCCTTGGTCAGGTGATTCCCTGACAGACTTTTGCCAGGATCAGCTTTTCTGTGCCTGTGCCACTGTCTTTGCTTTGCAAGGGCTACATGTCCATTCTCACCCTTTGTGCATGGGCAGGACCATCCCAATGCCTCCATCAGCCCTACAAAATGGTAGGTGAAACAGGAGTAGAAGCAAATATTCTGAACATTTTCCTAAGCAGCAGTGAGGTTTCTTAATCCTGTTGCAGGGACCTTTTCCGGGATGATCATTCAAGTGTTGATATGAACAAGGTAGATCTGAAGCATCACATCACACAAGGTGCTACAGGGCATTTTTAAACTTGAAGTTTACTTGGATTAAACTGAACTCTGTTAAATAGAATGATTCTGGTAATTTAGAGTTTGTCCTAATGTTCCTATCACTTTACTTTCCCATTAACAAGTAAGATCTTTCTTATTTGATGATATGCAGGTTTGTACTCTGGTAAATTGCTTTCATGCTAATGTTTAGGAGGTGCAATGTTCTCAGAATGTCAGTTTTGCATAGCACAGAACGCTTGATCTTCTTACTGGCTGTCTGGCTGCAAGCAGGACATCGTGTACCTCAGAGAGGCTCCAAATATACTTTAGATATAAAGCACTAAAAAAAGCAGCAATATATATTTCTACATATTTAATTTTATGCAGTTATAAGCAAGGACTTGTTCCTGCTGACTTTATAGTTATTACTGGAGCAAAAAATGAATAAATAGATGAACAGAGGCCGACATACAAGATATGATAGCAATTTCATAGGGTTTTTTCCCATCTTGTCCAGCACAAAACCTTGGAATTACTTAGATGACTCTCCTCTACCATTCTTCTTTCTATCTTTTCATATTTAGAAACCACAGTGTGCCCCCCCAGGACTAAAACATTACAGAAAACTCAACTTCAAATGTCCCAAGGCCCCCAGAGTAATTGTTTAGTTAGGCTGAAAAGGCAGAATTCATTAAACCAAGCTTCCAGGTGTTACAAATCATCTCTCAAAGAGTTCAAAAAGGCTGGACCCCAGAGAACACATGGAGAGGCCAAAAGAAAAGAGCTTGGTGGGGTCAAAGGAAGATGACATGAGCTTCCAATGGATTTAGCCTGGATGTTGGCTGGACTGGATGTTGCTGGCTGTGGAGCTGACTCTTACGATAACTTTGTTACCTAACCAAAGTTAGGATTAGGACTGCCTAGGAGTTTTCAGTCTCGCCACATTTAAAGTAGACTGTTGCGGATGCCACAGCTGAAATATTCACAACACGAGCCCCAGGCAGCCTTTCCTTATCGTTGGCTCTCTTACAACATGCCTGATAACTATTACCTAACAGTCATCAAGGAAGACAGATCCATAATAGTGAGAGACAGCAGAGGACTGGTGCAGAAAACACCTGGAATTAAGGAACACACACTAGGAAGCCAGTGGGAGTGAATGGCAAGTACAGGGGTTTAGCAGGTCCAGACTAAGGCTCTTGAATGATTACTACCACCAGGAAAGGATTGAAAGCTAATTATCTTGAGAAAGAGACATACCTATCAGCTGGCTGAATCTGATTAGTCATAAATTACTCTCCTAAGCTTTTCTGTCAAGCTTATACTCACTTCACTTCGGAAAGGCCATTCCTTTGAGAAACAGCTTTCCTAAGTACTGTGTAGGAACCTTAGCTCCCAAGAGAAATATCAAAATGCCCATGCCTGAGATAGTGCTTTGGGCTGGGGTTATTCTGAACTACAACCTGGAACAAAAAGGGATTCATTTAGAAAGTAGTGTCTGAATATCTGTTGCCAGGATCTTGAATAATAAAAGACTGAACCTGTACTTAAACAGATTAACTACAACTGAAAACCTACTAAATGTTAGTATTCTAGTTTCTGAAAAATAGGCCATTAGAGTGCCACAAACATAATCATCCTTTTTACAGGATGTATCATGTGCAAAATATCAACAAAAAACTGCCTAGTGTCCAGTCTCTTCCCACTTAATGCTTTTCTTTGGGATGTGGCTGTATTTACACAATGCATATACTTATTGATTTGGGCCTGTTTCCAAATTCTGTAGGTCATGGGAAACATAAACAAGAAACTGTCAAACTTTATACAAATCTGCAAGTGTTTGAAGTTACATATCCTCCAATTATCTCTCCTCTCAGTAATGTTCCAGACAAAAAAAAAAAAAAAAAAAAAAAAAAAAAAAAAAAAAAAAAAAAAAAAAAAAAAAACTCTGACAAGGATATTGCAATGTGTAAATTGATGTGGAAACAGAATTGCTTGTGAAATCTCATTAAAGCTGAAAAGCAGAAGAGGGAAAGCTACAGGATAAGAATAGCTGGTGCACTGCTGCTTAGATGAGAGCTCTGCTTTTTTCACAGCATCTAAACCCCTACGTATGTTGGAATAGATGTTCTGTTTTAAAACACTTAAGTAAATATTAAACTTCCATACTCTCTGCCTTACTGTTTGTATTCTTTGACACTTGGCTGTAGGGGTTGCAAGTTTCTTGGATGAAGTCACTTTGTACCAAGATGGCAGATAGCTCCGAATAACACAAGCAGAACTGGGAAAGACAGGCATTTCCTGGATGCTGCAGTGCTTCTCTCTGTTCAGGGGATCAAGGCATGGAAGTTTTCTGTTCCTTGAGTCTACAGCTGTAGTTATGTAGCCCCAAGACTTCGCTTTGCTGCCTGCACAAGGTCATGAGTCAAGGTAATAACCAAATAATGTTTGCTTTTTTTCATTATTGGTAAGAAAATAATCTTTCAGTTAATGATTCACAGGAAAAAAGAAATGAAAAAACAAAAGAGAAAATGTGTGAAGTATGGGAGTTAACCACATATTACACTGATGTGTAAATGTCTCTAGGAATTTCATGCATGTGTCCAGGGCTCCCTTGAATAGATGCTGCACAAAATGTTGGTATTATGTGATTATAATTCTCCAATTTTGTGGTAGAAAGCTAATCCTAGGAAACAGAAAAAACTCCCCATATTTTAAACAGCAGATTGAGAATAAGTAGGCTTTGTTCCTAGGTCTAGTGATGTCTTTGAGGGTCACCTCAAATTATCATTCATACCAAGGATTTCAAAAACATCGCCTGATCCTGAAAAGCCAAGTAAAGATATCTAGGAACTGTTATTCCTATGATAGTCAAGGCTCCTGTACATTTTAGCAGAGTATCAGAATTCAGTATAATTCAACACAGCATCCTAGGATTGAAAAATAGGAACATGGGAATGTAGTATCAGAACTCAACATAGGAAAATTAATCTCATGCATCTGAAATGGAGCACTGCTAATAAACAGGGCTTTGATTTAAAAATTATTTCCCCTTTCTGACTCTTGCCAACATAGGCAGAATAGTCCTAATATTGACCAGAAAAAAGAAAAGAGTCTAGTCAGTGGATTCTGAACATATTCTGGACATTAATGTAGGTCATAGGTAGGGCATAAATACCTTTAATAAAGAGTGTTTGTCCACATTATTTTTTTTTTATCTATTCACTAACAGACTGACTTATTTGAATTTTAACCACTTAAATTTAAATATCAATTTCAAATTACCTGCTTATTCTCACAGTGCACTAATGGAGAGAGATAAGCATCTCCAGTGGATGATTCAGCCACCTGAAGATAAAAATGTAAGATAGATGGGAAGTGCCTGTCTTTCCATTGGAGAAGCCACCTAGATTTTATGGAACACATCTAATTTTCAAACAGGTAAAATCAGTTGGGAGAAGTCCCAGAAAATCACATGCTCCAGAACAGGAAAACTTCAGAAGAATTTGTCAGGGATTACAGGGAATTACTGTCACCCGACTATGAGACTACTGATAAACTTAAGCAAAAAACCAAATCCTGAGACTTGAGGAAACAAGAAATACTACGTTTTTTCCCTTCTTTTACACTGATTTTAGGGTCTAACAGTGGAGTGCTGGAAGGAACTGTACTCCTGATAAATTTTGTTGTTGCTTTACTGGATTTATTCTTGCTTTGAATTTTATACATGTTCAGTGAGTGGCTAGAGACAAAATGCAGTGAACTTCTGTCAGCCATCAGTCTGGGACTTCTGGGCGAATGGAAGAGCAACCATGCTGGAAAGGGATTCACACAAGAATAAAATGTCCTGCATTGCCTGTAAAAGGAACAAGTTGAAGCACAGGAGCTCAGCACTGGAGCTGAAAGGAAAAAGGGGGTACTGAAGTACTGCTTCAGTTCATTTCCTGGCAAAAAAAAAGAGTCATAAGATCTATAAAGTTATTAGCTCTGGCATGGAAGGGATGGGGATAACAACAGAAGCGTTTTAATTTGAAGATACATTAACTTATCTTTCTGTATCTTCTTAGTTTCTAACTTCAGTCTTTCCAAAGAGACTTTTGAATCTAGACAGGCTCCCCACAGCTTCTTCTGCTTGTTTCCTACCTCTGACTTTTTCTGAGATCCTGGCTTGTAATCTGCTCTCCTCCTACAGTTCCTTCTGGCAGTGTCTTAGTGCTATCCAAAAATACACGTGTTCCATAAAGAAACCGCCTAGTTGCTTGGAACAGATACTGGTATCCTGGGTCTTGCTAGATTGTACCTTCAGCTGATTAATTTCCTTCCAGAAGAGCTCTTTTCCAATGTAATGATCCAGGCTCGATGAGTCATTCTGGCAGCCAATTTAACCCAAACTGTGCTGAAGTGCACAGTTCAGGTAGAACTGCATCTCTAAGTGATCTGCTGGGGTTTTTTTCTCTCATGAATTGTTACACGTAGATGCTCATTTGATTAAAATATCCAATGAAATTATAAGAAAATTACTTCACACTGAGGATACACTAAGAATGTATGTTTTGGAGTCAATCTAATATACACAGGTATCAATTTATTGCGCAGTTTTGGCAGTACTTGGGGCTCAGACCTACAGTTAGGTTGCTTGTGCACAATTTGACCCCACTGCATTGCCTATTGCCAGTGCTTTATGATGTGGAAAGGTCCAAAAGATGACCAAAAGTTGTACAGAAATTTGATTTGGATTTACAGAGAAGCTTCAAGCATTTTAATTTTTCCTCCAGTTTCAGCCACAATTCTCCCTTTCCTTTGGCATTATGTATGCAGACAGGCACGCTAATACCTTTATTACATAACTGCTCAGAAATGCTCCCATTTCACAGTAAAGATGCATCTCATTCACACACCTTATGCAAACAAGATATAAATTGCTACACAAGTGAGGACATGCAACTTTATGCTTAAAAAGGCTACTCAGCTGCAGTCGTCATAGCCCTTCCCTGTGCCAGAGAGTGAAACTCTCCCTTTGGCTTGTTTTCCTCTCTTTTTGGGACTGACAAAACTCTGCTTCTTCATCACTAATGGGGAAAAGCTGTGCAATGAAAAACAACCCCCCCCCTCCCACCAGCTCCACATTCAAGGTTGGGTTGACCCTTACTGACCATGCTCCCATGCAGCAGATCCAGTGCCAACTGGGCAGTTTTTAAAAATGCCAGCCCAAATTATGGGAATTGCATGATTAAGTGTGTGGGTGAGCTTAAGCTCTTGTAAACCTTTATCATCACCTTTGCAACAGTGTGATGCAGCTGTGGAAATATGGACTGCTCAGAGAGGTGAACTTCAGTTGAGGGGTGGTTTTGATATTTACAGACATGCCTGTTCTTCCAGCTGGAGGCTTCACACAGCTGTAGCTCATAAGCAGCTGGCCTCAGCTGCAGATCTGCAGTCAAATCACAGATATTTTTCCTCATCTGGGGTTTCCGTCCTCTCAAAGACCCCTTCACAATGACTTCAAGAAATTAGTGATTGAAAGACCTCTGCTGACTGATAGATTTGCCCTTCTGCAAAAGGCAGGGGCAGATGATATGATTATGTTTTTGACAAGAGACTGGTCTGTGATAATTCCAGAAGGTTTTCTTTTACTAATACCTAGAGGAGAGGAGCTGAAAGCAAATTATATTTCCAGATTTTCAGATACTAAAATACTGTAACCCCAGTGGATGTACTAGTACTCTGTAACTTGATTTAATTAAACTTTGCATTAAATTTGAGTCAATTTAAATCCATTTTTTGAAAGAAAAGAGGCAGTACAGTGAAGTAAGAATGGGGAATACACACAGCAGGTAAGATGCTGACAGCTGCATTTCCCTATTCCTTAGCTCTTCCCCCTTCCCCCTGTCTAACTGGTACTTTTCCTGTAATGCTCCTCACTGCAGGGAAGCCTAGGAGTGTTTTGGCATGGAGCAGTCTGCTTATTCTCCCTGGAGACTGCACAGAGATCATAAATCCTTTTGGAGTTCTTAACCCTTGTATGTAACTGACAGCTTTAATCTTCTTCATTACTAAATTCAAGCAGTGAATTTAGAGGCAGTGCAGGCACAGAGAGAAGAACACATACTCAAATGGCTGGGCAGCCAGTCACACACTTTCGAATATTGTTATTTAATGAGTTTTTCAGGCAGAACCACTGTGCACTGGAAGTGATCAGTTTTTGAGACACACCAGTGTCCTAACAAATAATTGTGATAGAAACAGGCCCCTGAACATTCTTTTGTTAAGGAATTCTTTGGTTTCATCATGTTAGAGACTTCTGCTGCCTTTTCCCTGAGCTGTAATTTGTGTTGTGTTCCTTCTCCTCATTGCTTTTCGTCTTGGCATAACTGGCACCTCCTTCACACCTTCTGCTGTCAGTGGAACCAGGTGCCAATAGTAATGGTTACATCAGGGTGATCTGTGAATGCTGGTGACCTCCTCATAGAAAGTATGATGACCCATTAAGGCAACCCAGTCAACTGTTTACATGACTGTGCAAATCATTTTTCCAGATGTCTAAATACAGCAGAGAAATCTACCCTGGCATACCTTACTCCTCACTATTATGATACTGTACCAATGAGGTTTTTCACTGGCACAGCATTGTAACTTGTGTACTTCAGAGCATTTTAGTGCTTGAGAAAACATTTCCTGCACGTGAGACAGAAAAAATAAATTATATGTCCCAAGTGGTATATGATTTTATTGTTGCAGATAGGGAGAAGATGGATGTCTTGTGTCTTCTTGTCACAAAGCTGCAAGAACCATTTGTGAAAGATGCTGGAATGCTGACATACAATGCTTGGGGTTTTTCCACTGTTTTAGCATGGTTGGTGTTATTGTTTGACTGACTGTGTGTTTCTGAAGATGACAGAACATTGTCTTCTCTTCATTTTACAGGGTTTTTTCGCCACTTTTACATAAGGATTGCTTTCACAGCACCGATTGCTTAAGGCAAGCACTATCTAAATGTGTTTGAATGTATGCAATCATCAGAGGCATGTTTTGCAACTCTTTGTCAGAATCCAATAAATACACAGCAATTAAAAGGGAGATTATGGCAATGTAGTAGATGAACAAACAAATTTCTAAAAAGGATACATCCCCCCCTTTAATATTTGCCGACAATTTTTAGAAGAATCCAGCTGTTCATAAGCTGCTGTGAAGATCAGTTGTGTATAAAAGGACACTTTTTCCAGCATTTGAAGACCCAGAAACAACGTGAGAATATTGGTACACTGCTGATAAGGTTGGATGTTAGAGTTTTACCAAGGTCCCATAATTCATTTGAACACACAACACTCTCTGAATGTCAACAAAACAATCACAAACTTCAGGATGTTTAAACAACCCAAATTCCTTTAGTGGCAAGCTGGGCTGGCAGTGAGTGGTACTCAGTGAGGGAGCAGAAAGGGATATAAAGCTCACTCTGTTAGGTCCTGTACAGGTGAGATCTCAAATGACTTCAAGTGACAAGTTTATTGTCCATGGTATGCACCAGAGAAACATGAAAAGCATCTATTTCTGATTTTAAAAAACATCTAGTAAAGCAATGTTCCCAAGAATGTTAGAGACATAGTAAAACATAGATTCCTCCAGCTTTGATCCAAAAACCAAATTCTGCCTTTTTAGTATTGTTCAATATCTGCTACAGCTGTTAAAATGTCAATGCTGGGTGCTCTTAGGGTTCTCAGAGTTTGATTTGTTCTAGTTCCCACCTTTCATGTGGAGTCACTGATGGGAAATTGCCCAGCAGGTCCAGTGCTTGATGGCAGATCTGGGATGTTTTAAGTACTTTGAGAATATTTCACTCATATTCACTCACTGCTTATATAAAATGTTGAATTCCAATCTACAGGAATGTCTGAGTAATGCAGCATGCACCAGAATAGCAATGACTTCCAATAATTTCTTAATTTTCTCAGTAGTTTGTGTGCTATTAGGAAGCTGATTCCTACCTGTTTCAAGCATCTTAAGGTCTGACTAGGAAAACAGTAAGAAATTATATATTATATGCCATGAATAAGGCTCTTATAACACAAACACAACAGAATATCAGTCACTGCAGAAAATTGGTAGGATATTTAAGATATAAAGGACAGGGGGCTTTTGTATGTAGGAGGTTTGGATGTCATCCAGGATGACTCAAGTTTGTAAGGGCTTTTCTGAG
Source organism: Rhadina sibilatrix (assembly GCA_013400275.1). NCBI lineage: Eukaryota > Metazoa > Chordata > Aves > Passeriformes > Phylloscopidae > Rhadina > Rhadina sibilatrix. Next base: position 106,077 of record VWYO01024055.1, read on the forward strand.
TCTGTGACAACTGAAGTGACATAAATATGAATTATAATCACAACAAGCCAATGCTGCTTTTCAAAGTCTCTATTACAACTTGCTTTACCTTAAGCAGCACAAGTGTCCTTAAGATACCATTTCTTATGCTGCCAAGCAGCTTCCTGGTATGACAGTCTTCAGTTAGAAAGCTTGTTTGCACATTGACAGCAGCATTGTAAGTAATTAAATCAGCACTATTTCTTGTCCCAGAATCCAAGTACTCCAGTTGGTTGAGCTTTCTGAAGGTAGAAATGTTGCTCTTAGCTTGTAAGAACCTAAAAAAAAAAAAACAAAACCAAAAACAACAACAACAACAAAAAACCAACAAAAACAAACCAAAAAACCACAAAAAACCCACAAAAAAAGAAACCCCAAAAAACCACCAAAAAACCCCAAACAACCAAAAAAAAAAAAAAAAAACCCACAAAAAAAGATCAAAACCAAAACAAACCCGAACAACAAAAGAAACAACTCCTCTGTAAATGCCTCTCCATCCATATAATCAAAATGAGTGGAAAAACCATCTGAGAAGCATTCCAACCCACATCCAGCACTTAAGGTGCTCCAGAGGAAAAAAGAGTGTGAGGAGTCATTGTAGCAGGATGCTCTGCCTGGAATGAGGGTAAAACAACTCTGACAATACCCTATCAGTGGTGAATGGAGAAAGGAGTGTCTTGATATGTTTAGTGTAGAATAATGCTGAGACCAGCACACTCATCACTGGCAAGAGTCAGCTCAGAGTGAGGTGAGGATGTGGCAGGCATGGTTAAGTACCCGATAAAGGAACCCATAGGTGATAATACTGATAACTTATCTGAGGCTGCTGAGCTGACAGCTGGCCTGGGGACATCTGACTGATAGTCCATCACCTGATACTAGAAAAGCCCAGGTCCACTTTTTAAAGGGAGGATATTCTCACACACCCCTTCTTGGAGTGTGTGTGAAGATTTCTCCCTGGAGAGCAGACTCCCCTTCAGGTTATCTTTTGAGGCTAAAGAGAGAGATTTACCCCCATCTTGGGATGGATGAGCAACACCAACTTCTATTTAAAAACTGATTTTTTAGCTTTAATACAATTGTGTTGATATTGCTTCAAAAATACTGCACTATGCTATACAGTAGTTATAGCTACCTGTACTGTGTAGTAAAGAATTCTGATTATGATGTTGTAGTCCAATCATTATCATAATATTACCAAAAATAGGTAAAAATAAAAACCCCTTAATACCAATACAGAATTAAGAAGGCAGCGTTATTTATTCAGCAGGATGTACAAAATCTCCTCTGAAATATTGAGCCTGCTGAGTATAGAAAAATCTCCTCTTTATACACTATATTTTACATACATATTCGCAGGCTTTCCCAGGAAAAAGCATACAAACGATAATAATTTCCCTGAAATCATTGGCATGGAGGTCTTCTCTCCCCTCTGCTCATGCCTTCTTCTGTCCTGGGGGTCTCTGTGGTGGTCCCTGGTTGGTGACCCCAAAGTTACCCCTGACCGCCCAGTGAACTGGTAGAACTTGGCACAACTGGGCTGGTTGCTTTCCATTTCTTTTTCCTACAGAATGAGCATTGTGTGGCTCCATAGGGCAGTGATTTTTGAAGAATAGGCATTGTATTTACCCACCAGGTGCAAACAATTCTTCATCTGGCAACTATAATAAATAACTTACTTTCATATAAATATGTCTGGTTTGCCATCCTTAATCCAAAGGTTCAATTACACCTATACAATTGCTCAGACATAAATTGTTGGCTGAGTCAGGGGTTGGGATTGGATACAACCTCACTCTAAGGAATTTAGAAATCCAGGGTGTCCCTTCCACACTTGGTGACTCTGTGGGAGGTTCTACCTGAAAAACCTTTTCTGCAGCTGCCAGTCTGCCCTGGGCAGTAATATTGTTTATGTCTTTCAACACTGATCCATGGGATGATCTGTTAAAAAACCAGTCAATCCACAGTATTAATATTCCCAGGATCCATGACTTGGTGTTATGAGATAAAATTTACATAATGTTTTTTAGCCTTCTGGGCTGTGGTATGCTGACATCACAGAGGAGTGATTTCTTATCATCACCTGACAGATAATTGCCCCACATCAACTGGGAAAAATTAAATGTCTTCATCTCATTTTATTAAACACTGATTCTGATAGGATTACAAAATTCATTTCCTGAAATGACAATGCAAGAATTTTGAAAATTTGAGTTAAATACTAAATTTCCACTCAATCTTTTAAGGAATTTTGAAAGTTACTGTCTAAAGGGTTTAGACTGAAAATTGTGTTCCTTCATAGTTGTCATATGTCTCACAGATTTAAAGGACCTTGGAAAAGGTCCATCTCAGAGTGTACCTGTGAAACTGCAAAACTATTTTGTGAAGCAAATGCCAAAATAAGTTGATCTCTTCTGTGCTGATGCAGAAATAACTATGTTCCAGGCCAGATCTATAATAAATGCTCATGTGGAATTGAGATAGACTGTAAAACACAAAATTCAACCTCACCCTTCCTCCCTCTGCTTTGTTTCAGGCAGGGACGTTTCTGGTGTACTCCCTGGCCTGGAAGGAAACTGCAGTTTGTTTTTAGACCTTTTGCCTTGAAATTTTTCTGTCCTTCCCCAGCTCCCTTTCCTCCTTATCATTGCCATATCTACAGCAAAATCATGAGTTCGAAAGGCTGACAGTGAATGAAGCAAGTGGTGTTCACAACAAAGGCCTGGCACTTTGTTTTCTCTCTGATGTGCCATATATCAGCAGTCAGCACCATGCTTGAGTGAGACCTGCAACTGCTCTCAATATTTGAGATTAAAAAAAATCCTGTGATGGTCTTTTGCATGTAAGGACTTCAAAGGAACGTAAAAGAAACATAAGACTGTTCAGCATGTGTGAAACATGAGATTAAGACATCTGATGGGCCTTTCTGTAAGTTCATCATGTTAATGGAGCAGCAGTATTCATCTTTTCAACACTCTGACATATTCTGAACATCAGGATTCCAGCTCCTCCTTTGTTAGAGAAAAAAAGATTTTTAACCATGCGTCTACTCAAAATACCAAATACTGCCAAGTAAAAAGTTTTTCTGGCCCTGGAAGTAGAAATCTGTATGGAATGTCACAGAAATGGCAGGGGTTTATGGAGGAAATTAAAAAAAGGAACAGTTTAGGAAATAAATAATGTTTTCTTTGCGCTTCTAATCTTGCCACAAAAACAGTTTAAAAAAGGTGCACTGTGGATTGTTGCAGGGGAGAACATGCCCGCATTTTTAAGGAAGTGCTAATGCTTGGGACAGGCCATGTCTTGTACCCACCATGGGGTGGAAGATTGGATAAGAAAGTTTGACCAAGGGAACACATTCTGGACAACAGTTCAGGAGCCTGGAGACTCCTACTTGGTCCTTTGGAGCCATTTACAGAATAAACTAAACAACATTTCTGTCACCAATCTCATACCAAATGGGGACAGCAATAGGTGCTACATATGTAAGTGAACCAGGCATATGTCCTAAATGGTACCTATCTACCAATTTCAGCTTTGTTTCAGAAATTTTGGGGCTTTTTCTCCTTGCAGAACAAAAATTTAGAAGAAAACCACTCAAAGCAGGAACATAACATGAGACAAATAATTTTTAGATAAAAAGGGAAAAAAACCAAAACCAAGCAACTAATTAAAAACGACACTGATGGTGTTACCCAACAAGCTCTTTAAAAAGGAGTCTATGCAGCAGTGGGGGAAGGAAAATTCTTTTACCCTTAGCACAATAATGTTCAGTACGTATATCAGTAGTTAATGTGTGATAATACGTACTAGCAGACTTCTTGGTTTTGAGATTGTGTGTCAAAGCAAGGAATGATAACAGAAGTACCTCTCAGCTTGCCCACATACTCAAGATACTCTCAAGGAGAAAAGATTCAATAGAAGATCTGGAACCATAAAAGGGAAATTTGGGGAATGGGATGTTCCTAAATGATCCTCAAAAGACTTCTACTCATATCCAAATAAGTCCCTGAAATAATTTGCATATATGCATATATTCAGGAGATGTACATCCAGCTCAGTGTGGCAGAGTCGCTCACTCCCAAGCTATAAAAATATGAAAACTGAAGGAAAATAGTACAAGTAATCTATGTCTTTTACCAATCTGCCCTCACTTTGAAAAAGGATTCAAATGGAAACAGGAAAAACAAATTCTAAATACTATGTTGTCTTCAGTGGGAAGAAGAGAGTAGGGGGATGAGAGAAAGAAAAAAGAGAAGGGAAATGTATCTGACAATTCATTTCCAGTCAATTTTCAAAAATCCCCCTTTTGTCAGTGAAAAAAGTTTTTGTCAAACCATCCAATTCCTTTAAAACTACTGAAACTATACCTCCCTGTTTCCTCCTGTGGGTTGGATCACCTTGCCTGTCAATTTGTCACAGCAGCACAACTTCTACAGCCAGAGGAGCACCCAGCCTGCCGTCTCCATTTCATGCTACATGCAAGAGAGGTCAGACTGTGTGTCAGCTGTGAATCAGGGCCTTCAGATGTGCCTTCCTCTTCCTCTCTGCAGTGCTCCTTGATTCAGGGAGCAGTGTGTGTTAATTCCAAGTGGCTGGATGTTGGGTGCCTCTCACTCAGCCGTGTGCAATCCACTGTGCTCCCTGCAGTGGAACATGCAGTGATGATATTCAGAAAGTTAATACGTCCCAGCAATGAAGCCATTGATCCCCATCCAAGAATTTAATCAACAGGACACGTTTTCTTCAACTGTGATGTCTCATGAATTAATTACTGCAATTCAAGGTTCTTATGTGTTGAAAAATGTGCTTGGTTATTTACAGGGTAAAGCAAAATGCTTTCAGCTGGGAGAGATGATTTGCCCTGCTAATCTGGGCCATGGTTAACCCAGGGTTTAGTCACTGAAAATAAATACCATTCTAGTAACTTCCTGAGCAGGAGGTCAGGAAGAATATCTCATTTTCTTTTTTGAGTCTAGTATCCTAATTCCAGAAGCACAATGCCTTGCAGTCCTGAGGGAAAATGCAAACATAATAAAAGATTAGGCTACAACTTTCATGATTCATATATTCCCTTATTTTGCAGTCCTAATTTTGTGGAAAATTTATGTTGCTGGACTTACTTTCTCCTTAAGAGGCAGAAGGCCAAGATGAACCTGAGGGATTTTTACATCTTGTAATTTTTATAATTTTTGCCAGCTGCACAGAATCTGTCTGGTTTATCTTTCATGAGAAATTAAATTGTCATGCTCTAGTCAATCTGCTGCAGTAATGTAAGAGTTTACAGATAATGGATGTTACAGAAATCATACAGTACTACTCTTAGGAAGACAAGGTTTTAAACCTTCCCTCAATGTTCCCAGGTTGGTGGTGGTTTTTTTTTTGTTTTGTTTGTTTGTTTGTGTGTGGTTTTTTGTTTTTGTTTTTGTTTTTGTTTTTTTTTTGACAAGCATGGATAAAGATCTTTAAATTAGTTATCTGTAAAACAGGTTAGTTTATTTGACAGTTCTGTGCAGGTTGTTATGCTGGGAAAGTCTGCTCTGACATGGTTATTATAGATGGACAATATATATAACCACATATAAAGGAAAATAAATAACAAGAATGCTAATATGAAGTATGTAAACACATTAAGATCATCAACAGGTGGCTATATAACAACTAGATATCACATTTCTTCTGTGACTTTCTATGTTCTCTTCATAGATTTCCTCTTGTCTCAGGTTAGACCAGAGGTCAGACTGGTTTTTACTGTGTTTGCAGTAACAGAGTAAGAATCAATACTTCTTCTTGAAGTCCCAAAATGCTGCTATAATATCGAAAAAAAACCCCATTGGTATAAGCCAAGGTGATTTAAAAAACTTTATTCATATCATTAAAACTACCATATAGCTGTTTGCCCTCCTCACCACCATATTTAATATGTAGCCAGGTTTTGGGATTATCAGCAGTCTTAAACAACTTTCTAGCCTTTAAATCAAACTAGTAAAACAGAACATGCTCTTGATTCAAAGGTGAAAAGAGAAATCCGGCACTTGTAGGAACTAGGGCTGAAATATCATTATAGATGAAAATTATTCCATTTCAGAGCTTTAGAGAAATTACTCTAATCTTTGTAGATTTTTTCAGCTAAAAAGGCAAAAATGTTGTAACACCAGGACCCTAGAACCAGATCTTTGAACTGAATTTGGTTGACAAGTTTCACCTTATGAGAACTTGGAGGGTAGAACAAATTCTGTTCTGTGTCAAAGAGAAATTTCAACAGTGTCTGACCTTTATAATGAAAGCTGTGCCTATTTTGCTCAGTCCTGTATCCTGAAAGGTCACATGGTGATAAGAGCACCTTATTATGACTAAACTGTTGAATGTATTTGTGATAAGCCGGTTATTTTCTTTCTTATCCTTCTTATTAATTAATTAATGAGACCTATTGTTGTTTTAGTCTACATGGCTGAAAGAACAACGTAATCCATGACATTAATTTAAGGAGGAAAACTTATGAAATACTTGCCTGAAACAGATCTTTCAGAGACCAGGACTTTGGCTCCACACACCTGCATTTGCGTCCAGACGTAGATACAAATATATCTTAAATAATTTTCAGGGTTTTAAAATAAGGTAGTAAGTACCCAAAAATTAAATAGATATTTTAAAAAATTGCAAAAACAAATAGACAGGGATCTTGGAGAGTGATGAAATCATATTCAAAATCATATTGAAAAATATTAGAAGTCCTAAACATGAGATGACTAGAAAAAAATCTAGAAGGAAATTAATCTTTCTGTGTGTACAATGTAATATCAATGATAGACGGTAAATAATGTAAATGGTTGCTTAACATTACTGGCTGAAAGTTCTTTTGGTGATAACCATCCATTTTGAGAACTGCCGAAGAAGGGATAGAGCTGTTCTTTATAAAAATACCCTAAATATTTCTTTGCAATTATAATACTTCCAAAAGAACACAGACTACATGAAATACCAGTTGCACACCTAAAATATTTTTCTGCAGTTTTGGGAAGAAGTAACCTGAGTAAGCTAAGAAGAAACCTAACCCTGGTTGATAACATAAGAAGAATTCAGAGAATCAATTATGTAATATTCTGGCCTGTTTTGCCAAATCATAATCTGGGACCATCATGCAATAGAAGATGTGTCTGTCACAGTCAAAGTTGGAGGTATTTTTATGCAGGAGCCATCCTGAATTTAAATATGCACTTTGGGGAGCAGCAGCAAATATAATCATAACAATTTAACCTAAGTAGGCCTGTCTTAAAAAGAACAACCAAAACAAAAACAAAAACAAAAACCAAAACCAAAAACAAAAACACACAAAAAACCCCAAAAAACCAAACCAAACCGAACCAAAACAAAAAAATCCAAAACAAAACAAAAAAAAACAACCCAAAAACAAAACCAAAATCCAAACCCAACCCAAAACAAAAAACCAACCAACAACAAAAAACCAACCACACTTTATTAATCATCTGCATATGCTTTTTCTTAGTATATGGAAATTTATTGTTCTTTAAAGCTTTTTGGCCTGGGTTTTCTACTGCTGAAATATGCGTACCTGAGGATTGTAATAAACTAAGTTATGGGTACTATACAAAAAAAAGCCTCAATCGGTGAGATTTGATTGACATGTATTTGTTTTTCCAGGAAATCATCACCTTTTCAAAGAGCTTGAGAATAGTGATTTTGAGTTCTGGAAATTGGGGCTCTCCTGGGGCTAAGAGACGCACATGTTCCCCAGCTGATTTAAGTGAATGGTTTTATGGGTTGGAGGACTATAAACTGACCTTCTATACTGGAAATAAAAATGTCAGACTGGATCTGAGTAGTCTTAAAGGGTTAATTTTTAACGCAAATGACAGCAGTTTAGTTGAAAAATACCCACAGCTGCTTCTATCTTCCAAATCTGGGAAAAGGCCTTGGAAGCAGCTGCTCTGTGCTGCATGGGAGCTCCTCTACACAAAGATACTAACTTTTCTTAGGGAGTAACTTTACTGCCACTATGTCAGTAAAACTCGCCTGTTTGAACCATGTGATTTTTAAAAACTTAATTAGCCGACCTAGAAAAGCCCTTTCTCCTTGGGTTCAGGTTCTTGGAAACATAGAATCAGTTAGGCTGGAAAAAACCCTTAAAAACACTGAGTCCAGTCACAGACCCAGCACTGTCAAGGGCAGCACTAAACCATGTCCCCAAGTGCCGCATCTACAGGTTTTTCGAATCCCTGCAGGGATGGTGGCTCAACCACTTTCCTGGGCAGCCTGTTCCAATCCTTGACAACCCTCTGCGAGAAGAGAAGTTTCCTAAATTCCAATCTAAAGCTCCCCTGGCCCAGCCCGAGGCCGTTCCCTCTCCTCCTGTCGCTGTTCCCTGGGAGCAGAGCCCAACCCCCCCGGCTGTCCCCTCCTGTCAGGGAGCTGTGCAGAGCCACAAGGTCCCTCCTGAGCCTCCTTTTCTCCAGGCTGAGCCCCTTTCCCAGCTCCCTCAGCCTCTCCTGGGGCTCCAGAGCCTTGCCCAGCTCCGTTCCCTTCTCTGGACACGCTCCAGCCCCTCAATTCCCCGTCGTGAGGGGCCCAGAGGCGGACACAGCACTCGGGGTGTGGCCTCAGCGGTGCCAGCACAGGGACGGTCCCTGCCCTGCTCCTGCTGCCACAGCACGGCTGGGACAGCCCAGGGGCCATTGGCCTTCTTGGCCACCTGGGCACCCCTGGGCTCATGTCCAGCTGCTCCACCAGCACCCCCAGGGCCTTTCCCAGCTTTCCAGCCGCAGCCTGGAGCTGCAGGGGGTTGGTGTGACCCAAGGGCAGGACCCAGCACTTCCCCTGGTTGTGCCTCATCCAGCTGGCCTTATCCCATGGATCCAGCCTGTCCAGACACCTCTGCAGAGTCATCCTGCCTTCTAGTAGATCCACACTCATTTAACCTTCAAACTCATGTTTTACAAGTAAAGATTCTTCTCAACTGCTTAGCAAAACAAAAAGTATCCACATTATTCCCCGCCCTTCATAGACCTCAAATTTCTGACTGCAATGTGGCTCATTTGGTCCTAGAAAGAGTCTCACAGACTCTTCGGTATTTTTTGGTAGCAAGGCAAGGAAGAGAGTTGAGCATACAGAAAGACATACACCTCATGTGCTGCTGCTTGCAAATGGCAAGTCATCCCCAAAGAATGTACTGCATAATGCTATTGAAATCTTATTTTCCTCAACCAGAAAGCCATTTTTTTTGAAACACCAAAGTTTAAATAATGTCATTTAATGATTGTTTGCTCTGATATCTTCCTTATTTTCTCCATGAATATTTTGGATTCTTCTGAGCATGCAAAACTATAGACACCACATATTAATTATTCTGTTACTCTGCTTAGCATATGAAAATGCATTCTGCGTTTGAAGCAGCTTTCACAAACCTTTTCTGTGCAATGCTATCGATATTTCCAAAGAATTTTAGAAGCAGAGCAAATTACTTATTCAAGTTCTATTTGGTGCGTGCATCAAGGAGTCCTTAATATTCAGAATAAAGCTAAACAATCTCTCTCTTTTGCCCATTGGTGCCTAGCACTAGAAGTTTAAGACAAAACTTAAGACAAAGTTGGTATGCAGCTAATAAGGAAGCTAGGAATTCGTGATTTGTAACTCCTATTCATACATTTTTGCCTTCCTTTCTCCATCTAAAAAAACCCTTTGGACATTTTTTCAGACGCCTGTAAGATATCTATTTTTTCCTGAGAATCCTGACTCATTTCCTATCTTCCTGTAAATAATTTTATCCAAGAATTTGTCATCCAGTATTCTCCCTATTAACAAACCTTCAGTCTGTTTACATTTGGAAATATTGCAATATGCTAAGGCTTGAAAGCAAAGAGATAATTAGCTCTGAGAACCTTTCTGAAGTGTTTTATTCCATATGCTTTTCTGAAACTGGATGATTTGGCCCTGGAAAAGTAATGCCCTTAATTATATTGTTATACATCAAGACAGGGATTCTCTCTGCTCCCTTGGCTTAGTGTCAACTCTGTCAGAAAGGAAATGATGGCAAATAAGAGTGTGCTCTGTAAGGTTTAATTGAGGTCATGGATGCTTTTAAGAACACGTATTACATGACTACCCACATGAAATGGGAGATAAGCACAGTTTTGATTCTATGTCTGTATATAAATAATTTTTGTTTTTGAAAGGAAGTGGATACTTGGGAACCACTCATATTTCATCTAGAGATGCGAAGCGCTGTGTTTTACACCATTTTTGAAAGGAAAAGACAGAAGTATGGAAAGTTTCCTGCAGGGAAATACAAGTCTTGGCAATATTTCACTTTTGTGATGAATACCTGAATAACCATTGTTATCTGCTTTGGAGTACTATACTTGAAAAGGGGCTTTTTAAAAACAGAAAGTAAATTAAGTGCAAAACATTACCTGTTGTTCCTTTTGTATTTTAGCTCTCTGTGTTTTGCTAAGGAAAAGCTACCCAGAAGAACTAGTCTCATATCCAGAATCACACCATATCATGTTTACTGCTTTGGCTTCTGCTCTGTATCAAAGCCCTGCTACACTGCTGCAGCAATTTTGACCTGCATTTAGTCACCTGAGGAAATAATTCCAGTTCATACACAATAAAGCAATCCTGGATTTGCTTTAAATTACTTTAGCAATTTGGTTTACCTCTGTTTTTGCCTGAAAAAAACCCAAGAAGAGGGCTTTGGGCCTTGCATCCTGTGGTATGGTTTCACCATGCATGTAAGTGATCTTATGTACAGAAACCACATTTAAAGTACGTGACAGATTTTCTTATACTTCTAAGTAACTTCTTTAAATAGAAATATCCACAAAAATAGCCAGATCAACCTTGCAGTTATAAAGAGAGGGGTCCTTATTTTTTACACCGTGTGTCTTTGTTGATCTTGTTTTTGAAGTTGCTTGTGAGTGACTGATACTAAATCCATGCAGAATAAATCTGATAAATCTGATTAATTCAGAGGATAATACAACTTAAATAAAGCGCAAGTACGGATTGCCAGCAATGTCATTAGTTTTAGAAAATGTGTCTGTGAAATTTTGACGTTTGCAAGCATGCAGACTTAACTCACTTCTGTAAACTACCAGTTTACAATAAACTACCAGTTTATTTCAAGCTATTAATGTGAAGTTACTTATTCTGATACCCTTTTTGTGGTGCAGCACAATTAGGTGTGTTATTCTGTGTTTAAAGCATGGTGATAATGGAGATCAGACATTGCATCACAGAGAAGACAGAAATATCAGCATGATTCACCTGAATTAGAAAAATCATACACTTTATATCTGCCTCAAATGTGATTCAATTTCCATTATATGCAACAGCTGTTGATTTAAAATAAACAAACAAAAACCCAAAA
>VWYO01024055.1:117559-146515 GCA_013400275.1 Rhadina sibilatrix
AAAAAATCCAACCCAGGCCCAGCACAGCTACAATCATAACAAACAATGACCTTGGCTTATATCTTGTAGCCATGGCAGCAACTGAAAGCACTCTTCCCACAGTGTGTTAGGAGGAGGGTTTTAATCGCTGTTTCCCATGACTGGGTGTCTCAACGAGGGAGCAAGGCTGAAACAAAGAGTTCTGCAGCAAAGGGGGTAATTCTGAGGCACAACACAATTTGTGATCACACTGTAGGAATTTTGTTTCAGTCCTCCAGGGAATGTGCCTGTCCCACAAGGTCTGTGTGCAGCTGCTTTTGGAGTCCTAAAGTGCACCTATGGACCATGGTGAAGTTTTCTGTATTTATATATATGAGGGTTTATCAAAGGAATGTTGGTGAGAAGGTTTTTCAGTGTTTCCTGTTAGTTTGAGCAACATTGTCAAGTCAAAGTCGAAACTGGAGCATGTTCTCCGTCTGTCTTTTGGATATTTCTTTGTGCCCATTTCATGAAATATGGGAGTGCCACTACTCTCAGTTTACAGGATTAGGAAAAAAAAAATAAATAAATGATCCCTTTCAAAACTAAAAAAAGTGTGAGGAGGCTTTTCGTCTTTGTCCCTGGCAGATAAAGTGAATGACTCACTCTTTTAAGTCAGTTAGCTGATGCATTTTTCTTGTACCCTTAGGGAATCCAAAAAGCACAAATACAATGTGAAAAACTTTATTACCACATTCATAGCAGATGCAAAAAATATTTTAAAAAGGAAAAGTAGCTACTGGGGAGTTGAATAGGAGTTTACATAACATTAAATGTCGGATTTATTTCTGTACTTTTCTTCAGGCAAGAAAGCTTTCAGGTCTATCTATAGTTGGACACCAATACGGCAGATACCATAGGTTAGCACAGAAGAGAGAGTGCATGTGTTGTGCTGAAATAACCAGACCCTTTCTTCTCACCTTGGACACAGTTCCAGACATCTTTCCTTAGTTTTTTGCAGGGAAGCTCAGAAAAAATCTGCAGGTCTCCTTTCTGGTTTTGCAGTCAACAGTTTCTGGTGTGTTGGTATAAGAAGTGCTGAAGGCTCTGCTGTGTAAGACATTTAACTTGCTTATTTTATTGCCCAGTTTGCTTATTTTGCCACTCTATTTAATCCAGCTCTTGGGGATTTCCTCTTTCCATTGGATCCAAGGCTCCACTTAGCAGAAGTCACCACCAGCTGACAGCTCCTCTCTCGCACAGCTCTTTGTAAAGCTTCTCACTTGACCTTCCTGGCACTGTTAATTAGTAGGTTCACAATAAATACCGAATTTGATTGGAGTGGATTCCATTGTAGCCTCTCAAACTGCTTTTCTCCAGGCTTTGGAGAGTGGAAGCTGCCTAAGAAGCAAGGAGATGAGTTCTGGCTGAACTCTACCTGCAAACAGGGGGAAACATGCTGTGTAAGATGTACAAAGAAATGGCTGCTTGCATGGAGTCTTTAATAGTCCCCAAAATACGTAAGAATAAGTATGCCAAAGAAACTCAATGATTTGTGGTGAAGAGAAGCTGTTTCCATAACTGACAGTTCTTATCTGTGAGGTTTGCTTCCCAGATAGGCATAAAGAAGTCAGATATAAAAGTATGACCAGTGTAGCAAAATGGAGGAGAGAGATGGGGACTTCCCAATTATTCTGAGGGATAAAGATGTTTATGGCCAAAGGAGGTGAGTGAATTAAACCTGCAGTGCTAGGCATCCCTTGTTTTTTGGGAAAGAGTGTGGTATTTACTGTATCTAGTGACAGGGCAGCAATCACCATGGTAGATGCAGTGATACTTGTGGAAATTAAAAAAAAAAAAAAGATACGACAGCAACAAACAGTGTCAGTGTTGTCTTTTCAAAATCTGCCGAAAAGCACAAAAATAACTGGAATAATAAAGGAAATGGCCCTCAACACTGGATACCTAAAATAAGAACTGAGGACAAGTGCTTTCCCAGAAAAGTCACAACCTCCAGTAATTGCTTCTCCAAGGACTTCTCCACTATATTTAATAGCTCTTGCTGGATTGTTCTTCCATTAAGTTTTCATGGTCACTTTTGGACAATTTTCATATTTCCTTTTTTTGTTTTAGCTGAACCTGCGAGGCTGTAGTTCTGTTAGGTGTGTTGCTAGATGTTTTCCTAACTCTCGTATTTGAGCAGGCAAACAAATCATTGCCTACCTGCATATTTCCTGTGACTTTTATGGTTTGCTGCCTGAGGAGCTTCAGTGTGTATGTTCCCACTTCCCTGTCATTCCTGTTCATGCATCTTATCCTTTATCTGGACTGTATGAGCCTTTTCTTACCCTGCTGCTTTTCAATATGAAGCACTCAGAGCTACATGCAGAATTCAGGATGTGGCTGCTCCTGGCTTCACGTTGTGGCACCCTGACACTTTTGGTGAAAGCAGAGGGGATGGAGGACACAGGGAACATGATTGTAACCCCAATTGTTTATTTTTAAACTCATAACTGTGATACTCAGTTCCTGGATTCTGTCTGTTTGAGACTTTAATGAGCGAGCAAGCAATGCCACTTGTAAACATCCACCCTTAAAACTGGTTTTACAACCAGTCTTGCAGAACCTAGCTAGGCAGGGGCCTGCATTGTCAATGGAACAAAGCTGCTATGAGAGCTAAATGAAAGGTCAAAGAATGTGGCTTCGTTCCCCTTTGGGAAATGCACAGTATCTGGTAAATGTTGTCAGCAATTGGGGGTGGGTGGTCCCTTGAGGATGGAAGCTGTGTGGAAGTTCCCATGCCTTGGGCTGAGAAGGAAGAGAAGGGAGAGGAACCTATTGCCTTGCAATACATGTGGGCAAGAGGGAAAACAAGAGGGAAGTGTCTTCACTGACTTATAGCTGTATGACACCAGTGACTGACTGAAATGAAAATATTTTCACAGGTGTTGGAGGTAAAGTGGAAAGTGATCACTTGTCCCAGGTGCTGTGGTGCTTGCATATTTAGAACACAATCAGTAGAAAACCCATAGGTCATTGGACTTCATGTGGAGAGAGGTTTACACAGAGGGAGAGAGAGAGATATCCTGAGAGCAGCAAGACCCACGAAGATGGCAAGCCAGACTAAAGTTCTCAGTCAATGGGAGCTGTTTGTTTAGTTCATATTCCATCCTACATGGGACAAAAACATCTGCCTGGGCCATTCTTCTTGCAAAAGTTAAAAAATAAAACTTAATCTGTATATTCTCTGTGTATTGCCACATTGCTTTACTTTGAACAAATGGCAGTATACGTATTTCAATAATTTAAATTCGATAGTAAGGCTTAAGTGCTTAGATATTTAATCACCTATCAAATATGTTTTTATTTTCTACATAATCTGCAAGAGGTAGCTATCCTACAAACTTCTTTGTTTTCCCCACTTTGTAGCCTGAAATGACCAGTTCGTTTAAACTAGTAAGCATGCACAATAAATGTCAGATAAAAATTAATTTTGTTCTAGAAGGAGAGCTTATTACTTCCTTGAAGGATGTCCCTGAAAACCAATACTGGTATTTATCAAGGTGCTGATATTTAGAGGTTTTATGGGTATGTAAAAATTATCTAAAAATTATATACCTGCATAGAATTTGCAACCCCCCTGCACATCTCATTAATTTAAAGATAAATGTGAGATTTTGAAAGTCACACTGAAATTTCTATCCACATCTTGAGTTATTTCAGTGACTTAAAAAGAAAACTGCAGCATGCTTAGGTGATAGTTGCCTTGAAAGAAAAACAGCAATAAAGATGGCTAAAGTATGGGTAGTTGAAGCATTGGTTTTTCCATTTTGAGTTCTGCAACACATGCACTTTTGTACGCACAACAGTGAGGAAACTATCCTTACAAAAAGCTATTGCAACCTGTTACCTCCATAAGAGCCTGCAAACTCCAAAACAAGTTGGAAAGTGTCTGGGAGAGAGCCTATAATCAAGGCTTTTTTCCCATATTTGTTCTTCTACCCTCCATAGATTAATGCAGTGAATACCAAACAAAAACCAGAAAACTTTGCATTATTTTCAGAGTTCCTAAGATCAGCTCCCATTTTCTTTAATTTAAATACATAAATATAAATAAGGAATATATAAAAATAGTTAACGCCGTTGATGGTCAGCAGAAATCCATCCATATGGATCTGGTGTTTTCACAGGATTGTGTAATGGTTTGAGTTGAAAAAGACCTTAAACCTCGTGTGATCCCATTCTCTGCCATGGGCAGGGACACCTTCCACTGTCCCAGGCTGCTCCAAGCCCCAGTGTCCAGCCTGGCCTTGGACACTGCCAGGGATCCTGGGGCAGCCACAGCTTCTCTGGGCACCCTGTGCCAGGGAACACCCCACCCTCCCAGGGAACAATTTCCTCCTAATATCCCATCTAAATCTACCTTCTTTCAGTGTGAAGCCATTCCCTGTATCCTGTTCCTCCATCCCTTGTCCCAAGTCCCTCTCCTGCCCTCCCCTGGAGCCCCTTCAGGCACTGGAAGGGGCTCTGAGGTCTCCCTGGAGCCTTCTCCTCTCCAGATGAACACCCCCAGCCTGTCCCCAGAGCAGAGCTGCCCCAGCCCTCTGATCCCCTTTGTGGTCTTCCTCTGGACTTCCTTGCTTTTTTATAAAAACAGATAATTTTACACATATTGAAGGAATTTTTGGATCTCTTCTTCCTTCCTATGTTGCTTTTGTTCTGTTTTCTCACAACTGACATAGACTTTCTTCAGAGGAAACAAAGCAAAGCAAAGTGTAAAGCTATTTGTACAAACATATCCTTTCAGAGACATATTCTTTAAAAATGAACAGTTCTTTTACTCAAGGCTCAGAAAAATCTTAATAATTTACTTTCTATGTGGCTCTCACAGTGATCTGGCAACTTATTTAGGACTTCAGTATTAATGGCAACACTAACTTTTAAACTCAGACAGCACTTTCTAAGTTTTGCAAAGTCATTTGTATTTGATTGTGTCTCTCAGCTACCTTTCCCACATACTCCCTCTGCATACCATTTATTTGGCTACATCTTTAGGAATTGGTACTTTTCCATTATGCTTAAGTAGAAAGAAATAGCTGTCAAGTTCATGAGTTTTCCAAGGTTACTGATGGAACATGATCATTCTCATTTTTGCTGTCACTAACTTGTAGGCATGTAGAAATTAAATCAATGAGAAAAACATTCCAATCATAAGCCAAATATTGATTAAAATATTTTTCCCCCAAATACTATGTTCATAGCTGCATTGCTGTGGTTCAGACCTACTGCAAAAGTCTTTTTTCTTTGTGCAATGCTTTCATTTGAGACTTTCTCTCTTCAAGTGCTGAAATGAGTCATTAGCATGTCTGTATGTATGGGATGATCTCATTTCGCACTGAACAAAGAGGAAAAAAATATTAAGAGTCAAGTATAATCAGAATAATTTTTTATTCTAAACAGAAAGCCTCATACCTTGTGTTGAGCTAGTTGTGACTGTGAAATGAAATAATGGTAGACCTGCAGAAATGCTGAATTTAGCATTTATATTTCTTATGAATTCTTTTTTAAGATATTTTCTAGATGTCTTACAGGAACTATAGAGATGGAGGGGTGGGTTTGTGGAGTTTTTTGTTTGTGTTTGTTTTTAACCATCTGACTTGGCTAAACATTTAGCTTAACCTGCTGAATTTTTCCTCAATGAAGCAAATATTACACTAGACTGCTGAAGAAGCATTCAAAGTCACAAACCCATACTTGGGTTGTGGGGTTTTTGTTTGTTTGTTTTGTTTTAATCACAGGAAAAACAGAATGAACACTTTTGTTTAAGTAGGATTTTTTTTTTTTCATGTAATTGCTCCAAAGAGATTTCAAAGGTAAGTGATGCTCCAAACAGTAAAGGATGTTTTAGAGCACCAAATTCCTCTCAGGATCACATTTCCACATATATTATGTTGTGTACAAGGGATGCTGGCCAATAAGGAGTGTGATATGATGCTGCTTTG
Organism: Rhadina sibilatrix; assembly: GCA_013400275.1. Lineage (NCBI taxonomy): Eukaryota > Metazoa > Chordata > Aves > Passeriformes > Phylloscopidae > Rhadina > Rhadina sibilatrix. Next base: position 123,520 of record VWYO01024055.1, read on the forward strand.
GAATCTTTGGACAGGCTCTGTGCTTCTGGATTTGGTAACTAACCATATGAAACAACAACCACAGAATTTGTATGCAAGTAGGCAGTACAACCAACTTAGACTCTGCTTTGCATCAGAAAACACTTACAATAAAGGGTATGAATACAAAAAAGCAACTGACTCAAAGCTCATTCAAGTCAAGGGATTAGCAATGATGCTTAAGCTCTGTGCCTCCTCAGGACCTAGGTGATAAGTAGCAATAATCCATTCTAAAAATTTTAAATATTGGGCTTTGGGATTTTTGTAGAGTTGCTGTACCAAACTCACAGAGGCTGTTCTGAGCAGTTCCTCAGCTGTCCTACAGCTGGCTCATTTCTGATGGGAACATCAGGGCTTTCAGAGTAGCTCCTCCCAAAGCTGTTTCCCAGCTTCACAACTGCCTGTCTGCCCGTGTCACCTCACTGGAGTCACCATCTCTTGTGTCTGCCAAATAAGAATCTTAATGCTTGCTTGCCTCTATAAAGTACATAGAACTCTAAAAGTCTGTTTGTGCTATACATTTCACCTGCTTTGGGCCTTAGGTTTTCCAGACTCAAGGTGAAATCGATACAAGACTTATCAGATGAAGTTGTAGTTTACAGCCTTTTGTGACTATGACTATTTGAGTACAACCTGATGGCTATAGCTTTGAAAATGCTGATTTTTCACTCCAGAAGAGCAGACTCTGAAATAACTTTTGCTTTCCTGTAAAAGTAAATTTGCTTTGAACTTACGTTACTTTGAATTTACTAAATTTTTATATGACTACATGGTATTTTGTTCTTTGACTAACTGAAGCAGGATTATTAATCTTGCTAATTATTATATTGTTATATATAAATTAATGTTTTCTGTCATAATCTTAGTTATGCCTTGTCAGAAAATTGATTTTCAAGCACATTAATACTTTCATATGTCTGGAAAGGCCAAAATGGATCAATATAAGTTCTACTTTAATAAATACAAAACATTTTATTTGGAAGTCAATTCCCTTTGAAACAGTGTAAGAAAAATCCAAAGGCAAATAGTTATTTTGAAATTATCAATAAAACATACATTTAAAAATAAAAATGGGACTTTGGATACTTTTTAACATCTTCCAATACTTTTTCATTACAAAAAACCCCCAAAAGATCAAAAGTGCTACAATTTGTTTAATGAAGAATTCTCTGTCACAGCAGCTTTCTCTAGTGGAAAATCAATTACATCATTTTTATACTAATCTTCAGCTTGATGCTATACAGTATCAGAAGCCTCCTAAAGTCCAGAGGGGGCCAATGGAATATATCATCTCATAGCATGTGACAAAATTAAACTGTCACTTGAATGAGGTCCATTCAGTGTTTTATCATCTCATAATGTCCTTCTTCACACAACTGAATTTCTGAGTCTGAAAATGATACAGATTTTCCTCACCAAACTGTGTAATTAACTGAAATAAGTTATGGATCTTAAAGAACTTGTAGGTCAGTAAAAAAGATTTAAATATGATAACAAGTAGGAGTTGGGAGACCCTAATTCAGTCTCTAAGAGAGTGGAGTCTATGAGAGAGTCTAAATTATCTGTACAGCAGAAAGATTGCTGCTGTTGTGAGGAAGGATTTCTCTCCTGAAGATAGTTGTCTTTACAGACTGCAGAGAATGAATGAAATTTCATGTTCCAAGAAGTTTTATACTCAGCCATAAAATGATAGAAACAAGAATCTAAAGTCTTCCCTGAGCCCACCAAAAAAACCCCCTTAATTTGCAAGGAGTAACATCCCTCCACTTTCTTCCACCTTGAGCTGCTGATGAGCTGTGGTCAGGACCATACCTCTGTCCATCCTGTGGGATTTAATCATCTGAGAAAAAGAAGAAAAGTGCTAACACAACAGCTCTGACCAATCCATCACATTTGTGAGGTTCTTAGTCAGCTCAGTGGCATTCTGCACAGGGGTCAGACACAGACAGCGTGGTTCTGGATTTATTGAAATTTCTCTTTTAAAAAAATCTTCCCTCTCCCCAAGTAGTACTCCCACCATGCTGTCTGAGTGAAGTAGAACAGTAATTGGTATTTCCGTTTCCTTTTTTTAGCCAGCTACAGACATGAGAGAAAATACAATCTTGTGCTTTCTCGTGCAGTTTTGTAGTCTTCACATCCCTAGGGAATTTGCCCACTTTACTGGAATTATCACACCACAGTGTCTTGGTTTTGAAAGATCAAGACACTGTGGTGTGATAATTCTGGTAAAGTTTTTTTCCACTGGGAAAGCTGGAGTTTCCCTTGGAATGGAGAGTGTAAACCCCTCACCCCCTCCAAATTATTATTATTATTTTGCAATTAAGGGCTTTCAGGCAAAGATTTGGGAACAGGAATAACAGTTCTTTACTAGGAATATTAACAATACAAATGTAGTAGTAAAAAAACCCCAAACAAACAAGCAAACAAATAACAATCTCAGAAACCCTGACAGAGTCAGAGCTACAACCTGACACCCTGTTGGTCAGGGTGTTGGAAGCAGTCCACAGTAAGTCCTCCTGGTGATTTATTAAAATATGAGTATCGATCTAATACCAGTACGCCACTGTGATGGACAAAAGACTCTCTAACAGTTAAGTTAGAAAGTGCATGTTTATTACGGCCGGGCAGCACATGGGATAGCTCCTCAATTTGAACTGCAAAGATCACAGGTAATTACAAAGCCTTTTATCCACAGATGTGTTGAATACACAAAATACAAATGNTCCTCCTGGAGTGGCAGATGTGGTTCTGTTGGAGCAGAGATGATCCTGAGAGGGAAGGGTCCAGTGATGGTGAGGAAGGTCCAGTATTCCTCCAGGAATCCAGTAGAACCAGATACCTCCTGTTCCTACATCTCAGTTTTTATCTAGGCAGGAATGGTTGGCTCCCCCCACTGGGTGGATCATCTCACAATGGGATGATGGAATGAGTCCTGTCCTTGGTGAGCCTTAATGGTCCATTAGCAGAAAATATCCCCATGGAGGGAGGACAGGTGGTGAAAGAGATAAGAAACACTGCCCCACCTGGTTTGAACAGTTGGCCCATTATCAGAAGGCATCCACCCCCCTCCCCCTAGGGTTACAAGAGATAAAGAAAAACATCTCCCCAACTGCTTTCAACTGATGAAATAGAATACACATTTTTGGTTCCATAACCCAAGACACACAGTTTGCCAAGATTGTCTTTTTTAGTGACATAAACATTTACAAAGTGTTAATGAAATGCAATCCAGGCAAATAAAAAGCATTTGGAATAAAATTGATACAATATCAAAGACATTTCCCAGGCTAGTTTAGTGCTTTAGCCATGATTTTGCCGTGAATTCAATAAGTAGAATGAACAAAGAGAAATGCATAGTCTAATTTTTTTTTTTCCCCTAAGTGCAGTTGCTTAGTAACTTTGAAGTCCAGAATTTCTGTTTATTTTTCAGTGCTTTCCCTAATGAGTTGGTGACTGAATTCCTTCCAGTTTAACCGATACCGTTGTTCCCTCACCCAAGGTTATTCATACCTTGCTAATTGTATGATTAAACTTATCATTAAGACTTCCTGATTTGGCTTTGAAATTTGTCCATTTTCTATTTCTAAATGATACAATTAAGCAGAAGAAGTTCTGTTTATGGCTGAATGCAGATTGTATATTTCACTTCTGAGAACTCTGTGGACATTATCTGGCTTGATACCACATTATAAACTGGGTATTTTCAGTCAAGAAACCTCCATTTCCCAGAATTCTCACTGAATTCTCATTTCAGTGAGAATTATCCTGACATTATTACCATTAGGTACATCTGATAAATATTTCTAAGAGATTTTAGCAAGGAGAACAGCCTTGGACTCTAAATCTGCTACCAGCCACTGCATCTTCTCACTTTGCTCTGAAGTTTGTTCCACTTGCTCTATCTTCTAAGGCTACAATGAAACCTGAGTAGATGACAGCAGAAGGAAACAAAGCCTAATGTCTTTCTCTGACCAGTCTGAGATCTCTACAGACCTATTCTGGCAGGTTTTCCTTTAAAATAAACTTTTTAAAAAGTTCTGTTCTTTTTCACTAGACATAAGTGAGATTTCCTTTTCCTCTGGTCACTTTGCTACTCATATTCCTAGAAAAGTAAAAAACAAAACAAAACAACACCAAAGAAAAACAAAACAAACAAAAAACCCACCCAAAATACAAACAAACAACCTAACAACAAAAAAAAAACCCAACAACAACAAAAAACTAAACCAAACCAAACCAAACCAAACAAAAAAACCAAACCAAACAAAACCCAAACAAAACACCAAAACCCAAAACAAATTAACAAAAAACAACCCAATTTAAAGAGCTGCAAAAGAAACTGACAAGTGTGGGTTCCTGCTGGAAAACTTAAGTTAAAACTTAGAGCAGCTGTGTCTGAAGAGTTCTAATTATGTTTTATCCATAATTTTTAGCACTGTATATTTCAATACTAATTGTGTGAAGACAGTCTGTTATCTCTGCTGCAAACAGCTGACAACTATGATGATACTGAGAGAGAGGAATTTGGAACAGATTCCTCTAATGGTAACCTTTAAGGTTTACCACAGAATGAGGTTGAATATTTGATGATTTATTGGCTTCTTAAACAATGAAAAAGGTGAAGGTCTTCAAATCCAGTATCCAACTTTCTTTTTCCACACTCTTTCCTAGAGGAAAGTTATGGAACAAAAAGGGGAAGCCCAGCAGGAAGGAAAGCATATGAAATACGGTCAGTATAGGGTTCACAGGAATTATGTATTCTAAAAAACTTCAGAAACAAAATGTAAGTTGTAAAAGAATCACTGCCAGTGTTTTGATGTCTAAGTACAATACATGTGGGTGGAAGCCAGATTTTTAAAGAGACTTAAACATGTAAACCAGTGAGGGTAACACAGTTTTTTAGCTGCCACCTTGACCTGAATGACCTTGAAGAATGGCCCTTATCATAGCAGGTTTTATGAGTTCCTTTATTGGTTGGTGCATGGGATTTCTAAAGTTTTGACTTCCCTGCTTGTTTTAAAACAAGTTTGTTGCCTGAAAAGACAGTGAAGAAATAAGTTCTGACTCGGAGGCTCTTCAGAGCAGCCTCATGTCTGAGTGCAAGAATGCTGTGAATCTAGTGGAACTAGTTGGTGCTACACTGAAGTGTCCCATGAACCTGCCACATCAATGTGAGATCAGAGCTTGTTTTAGCCACAACAGGACTGGCTAATCCACAACAATGCTGATATATTTGAACTAGTCACAGGTTTCACACACCTAGAGCAGAAATGCAAATGCTTGGGGCACCTTAAAACTGGAAAACCACAACAAGAAGAGGACAATATAGTCCAGATTACTACCCATTTTTGAAATCACAGGCTACTACAATAGTCACACAGAAATAAGGGACAATATCTTCAAGGATACTGTACAGAAATAGAGTTTCCCTCAGTGTACCAGATATATTTTACTCCTATATTTCTATATGCAATTACTTCTGTAATTCAATTAGGGTAGACTTTAGTTCACCATTTAACAATGTGGTTCACTAATGCTTTGGGGTTTTTAATACCAACTGAAGAAAAATTCCATATATCTATACTTTAAATTGGCTTCAGTGGGAAAGTCAATAAAAACCCACACTGCTAAAGCAATTTATCTGCCTATGTAAAATTTTCTTTTTAACATAGAAGTTAAAGCAGAGCTTTAGACAAGAAATGCTGAATGTTTCACCCCACAGGATAAAAGGCCACAAACCATAAATAAAGGTCAATACTATAAAATCTCCTCCTAGAAAGCTCCAGGCCCTGCCAGAAAGAACTGGCTTTCCCCAAGCTGCAAATCTGTGTCCTTCCCACCATATGCACTGAGCCTTTTATAGTAAACATATAAACATACCACTGTCCCTATGTGGCAAACATTTCCTGTTTACATGGAATTAAATTTGTGTAGCAATAAACGGTTCTAGAAACTTTCTTCTTTGTGTGCCATTTCCCCTCTTAGCAACAAGTGCAAAAGAAGGTTGCAGTAATATCATCTTTCAGTACAATCTCAAAGTCAAACATGTTTTATTTCACCTGTGCAATTCAGCATTCTTTGGGGCCCAGCAAAATAAACGGTCAATAAATGTTTTATTTTATTTTGAGATCTATGATAAGTTTTGTTAAAAGGCAAGGAAACCTCAGGTGGTGTTTTACATTGGAAATGTACTCAATGTTCCCATTGTTCAACGTTGCTGGGTGAACACCTGATTGTTTCAGCCTTCTCATGATTCAGACTATTGATTAAATAAATATTCTGACCATGATTAAATAAAGAATGCACCTTCATGCAGCATGGTCTGGCAAACCACCTTGTTACTTAGCAGCAGTAACTCACCTAAGACTTTCCAGGGCAAGTAATTTTCCTGAAGTTATGGGGGAGCAAATACAGGATCACCACTGGACAGGATCAGGATCTTGTGAATGGGGAATCAGAGAGCTGTCATAGGAAAAGAAACTGTGAAATGGCTTAGTTTAGAGGGGACTTTTGGACATCATCTGGTCCAACCCCACCAGCGTGGGCAGGGATGTATTTCACCAGACCATAAAAGGCCACTCCAACCTGGCACAGAGCACATCCAGTGATGGGGCATCCATAGCTTCCTTGGAATCTTGTCCCAGTGTCTCACCACTGTCATCACACAAAATGCATTCCTCACACCCAGTCTAAATCTCTCAGCTTAAAACTGTGTCCCCTGTCACTACAGTCCTTGCAAAAACTCTTGCCCCATCTTCCTTATGTGATTTGACGTTCTAAAGCCGTTTTACAGCCTTTGATCCCTTTCCCCCTCTTTTAAGGTAAATAAGGAAATTACTACTCCAGATAGTCCTTCATTATATTGTCATTTGCGTTATTAGAGCACCTGGGAGTTGCAAGACAAAGAAACAGTTTTTCAATGAAGATATTACAGTACAAACATGAGAAAAAAGAAAAGGTTAGAGACCAAGTTGAAGGGCAATATGAGGAATTCTCTTTCTGGCACAGCTTTACAGTGCTTGGGAAGCAAAGCAGTATGTTACAAACTCTTGCATGTCTGCTGTTGATGCTAAAGCAATATGTGGTGCTTCATGTAGGTTGCCAGTAGAGTTAAGCAAGTGTTTGGACCCCCATCACAGCTTGATCAGCTCACAGAGGTCATTTGCACCTCTTCTAGCTTAATTCATGTCTGACCTCAGCTGTCCCTCCACACCAGATTTAATAAATACTTAAAATGTTTAATATATTAAATGGTTTTAAAATATATTTAAAATTTAATAACCACTTTAAAAATTACATAGCTGTAGGCATCTCTGAAGTAAATTACTGATAGACACTCTGCCTTAAACAAAAAGACTATCTTTAGAGGTCTAGTATTCTTGCTGGCTCCTTTTGAAAAATGATTCATTCCTATAGTGCAATTTTTTTTTTTTTTTTTTTTTTACTAAAGGCATCACATTTTTCTTTCCCTATCACACTGTGAAACATTTAACTGAATGGTATTAGGATATAGGGGTAACTCACCAAAGCCCACTGACTTTCTAATCATAAGTTTAATTTTTAATACATTAATTTTCTTTACTTGTGAAAGCAAAATATTGCAATACCTTAGAAGGCCTCAATTTGAATAGATCCATATAAAACTTTCTACAGGAAAAAAGAATAATTGAACATGCATGGGGATTTTCTTTTCTTTTCTTTTAATTTTTTAAAATCTTCTATAAATTTCTGTGTGTAAGGGAAAGTTGCATGTTATGAATCACTGTTCATATTTCAAGGATTTTTAATATTGGCCCCATTTCATAATTTCATTTTGTTGCATGGTAATGCACAGGAATAATTGAAGAATTACAGTACATTAAAGTAGCAACTTGGCCTATCAACCACACAAATGAAAAAAAAAAAAAAACAACAAGAAAATACCAAGCTACAAATTTTCTAGTATCTTTAGTATCTTTCTATTATTTGGTAGATATTTCAGATCAGCTGAAATGCCTGCAAAGAACAGAACTCCCAGCTAGCTCTGAACTCACAAGGCCTCTCTCCTCAGTAACAACAGATCCTGTTCCTACAACACTAAATATTACCCCTGAGCTCAGCAGGTGAGATTTGAATCCATATGCATCCCATAAGCCCTAAGGAAACTATAACTTCTACAACTGATAATTTAAAAGAAAACATACATTACAAATTGGACAGTTATTTCTATCATTTGATAGAAATATGATTTTATTTTCCTTTAATCTTGATAAATGAAAACAGAAAATTTCAGTTTGTTTTTTAATGCTTCTTCTTCAGCACAGTGCTGAAACATTTTATTGTCTGCACTAAGGAAAATACCAGAAAATATTTTTGTAAAAGTATTTATCTCACATATATCTGTTTCATGAAAACATTCCATTAAATGGCTTAGAACGGTGTTATGTTGATCCACAGTTCATACAATACTCTTTCAGTACAGACTGAGGTTGCAAATGAGGGGTCATTCATGTCCTGTGGTAAAGATAATAAATTGGTTGATTAGATGCAATGCATTTGATAAAAGCTTGAAAAAATAATAGGAGTGTGTCCTAGAAATCAACTTGTGGTCCAGGAAAGATCCTCAGTGAGTCCTAAAAATGTAAGAACCCTGATTATCTTTCATTCATCCAAACTAAAAAAAAAAAAAAAAAAAAATTCCTTCTCCTAAAATAAAAGGGACTAAATCTGACACCATAAAGCTCCACAGTCTTCTGATTTTTAGACACAAATACCATTTTTTTCAACCCCAAATATGCTTAGAAAAAATTATGGCAATGATTCACAGAAGGAATGAGTAATGAACAAGCAAAAAGACATGAAAGCCACCCAACCATTATGGAGGGGTGCTGTATTTCCAATGCAATCACAATATGTGGTTTCATAGAGATGAGAGAGCAGAAGGAGCTGCCTGATGAAAAAACTGTAACAATGTCAAAAACCACAGCATCACTGTCCCCTCACCAGATAAATTCTCTTCTCTCAGGTCCTGGTTTTGTTTCTTCTCTCTCTAATCCTTGTTAAAAAACAACAACAACAACAACAACAACAAACCAAACAAACAAACCACGAAGACAGCGTTCCAAAATGAGCTGTCAGAGAGGCTGTTATTGTAATGCCTAGCCTAAATCCAGCTTCTTCAGCCATCCAAGGATTAACTCTTCAGGCAGAAAATAAAGAACTTCTGAACTTTGTCTTGTGTAACAAATCCACTTTGCCTTCCAAAAAGAGACTCCTGATCTCTGAATCCCCCTCTCTGCACACTTCTCAGCCTGCTTCCTTAGTGAAAGCTGCAGACAAAGTTCAGTTCAAGGTGCATATTACCGCTACAAGACTGTAGAATTCTTGGATTTTTTCATAATGTATTTTAAAAAGATATAGCAATTTTATCCTTGCAGCAGCTGCATTCCCTGTTAGCACCTTTGCAGTTCCTTACACACCTACAAAGGGGTTGTAAACTGATTCTGTGTGTCTCAGCCTCATAGAGACATCAGCAGTTGTTTTGAAGCCCAGTCTTCCAGGAGCAAGCAATTAAATGAATCCTGAATTGGAGAGGATTTTATAGTAGCAGGTTATCCAGTTTAAACAGGAACACCCCAAAATCCTGTGGGAGTTCCTCTGACTTTCAAAACACACGTTTTTCCATCACCCACAGTTGAGAAAAATCTACTCAGTGACTCCTACTCAAAGATGTTTCCATCTGCACCTGCAGATGTGTTACTGCAGAAAGACAATTCCTGTTTAAAATCCTTAGGGATCCTTGGCTCTATGAGTAGTTGGCTTTCCTGTTATTTTAACGTTGTCTACATAAAAGTGGTGGCTTTTTTCACTACTCAGCATGCTAAGTCTCATATCCTGTTTCCCAAGACTGATTCTGGAAGGGCTGGGGGCTTTGAAGTGTTTACTGCTGCCTGAAGTTGGATACTGTGAACAAAAACCCCTCAAGTTCTTTTCCAAATTTCCCCCAGTGAAACAACCCCAAAGAGATTTTTTCACACCAGGGATTTCACAACATGCTTTGATTAATGCATAAGTGGTGGTTGTGCACCTAAAAGTCCTGAAAGAGCACAAATGACACACAATTCATCCACAGTGGGTGCCTGCACAGAGGGTTTTTACCCCATTATTTAAGGTCACATACCTGCAGTTCAAACCTGCCACCACTTGCCAATGTGGGATTGATCTACAGGTAACAGATTTTTACTGTGCCACTCTGGCATGGCAGGGGAAAATGATTTGGAGTTACTTATTCACTCCACTCATCATTTCTCCTCTTGCTTTTGATGCAGCGTCTCACAGCAAGAAATTAATTTCTCATAATTCTTGTAAAAGAAAAAAAAAAAGGAAAAACAAAGCAAAACAAAACAAAAAATCAGCAACCCAAACCACAACTCAGAAAGCACCCCACCCAAAGAAACCCATCCAAATCCTTAAATGTCCCCAGTGGCATTAAATTATCCTTTTTTCCTAATTTTCCTGGCTGTCTTTGTGTGTGTGATGATTAGCATAGGCTATGAGAAAGGAGGGTAGCTTTCAACTTGTAGTAAAACCCATTGCAAATCCACCTACACCAGCAGAATTCAGTGTCAGCCTGAAATCTACCCCCAAAACTGGAAATGTGTGTTGATTGGACAGTGCTGCAACAGGTAAACTGCCAGAGGGAATAACTCAGCTGTGGGGGGCTTTGCACTCCAACCATCAGGAACTGCACTTGGAGAGAGTTTTTTTATACCACAATATTCTACAACTTGGGGTAGAGATGGAGCTGTAAAAATGCCAGCAAAAAGATTTTCTGGGGTAGGTAAGTACTTTGCAGGCTAGAATTGTTCCCATCCAGAAGAAAGACTTATGCAAACTGGATAAATGTTAACCTGAAAATACAAATATAGCCCAAATAGTAAAAGAAGGAAGTGTCTGTGATTATCCCACCTGTGCATGTGAATACATGCTTCATTTGCAAATATAACTGTAATGACTGCATGTGCAAATGAAACCACTGTTTGAAAAAATTACACAATGTTTTGCTACAGGCACATAAAATAAAACTCATCAGAGTATTACTAATTGGTCCATGTAACACACACACATGAAATGCAAATGCAGTCCTGAAAACCTTCTGGAACCATAGGGTAGCAGACTGTTTATTCAGTGTACTCAAGGGCCACCTTTTATTTCTGGGCTTTATTTTCAGGAATTCAGGACTCAGAGACAGATAGGGAAGCAATCCAGAGCTTTGGAGAGAACTGTTCAACCTAAGACATTATCATTGTCAGAAAACAAAAATACTGTGTTTAAAATACCAATCTTTTCTTAAATTGTGCTGCTTCTTTTAACCAAAGCATAAAATTATCTGCCTGCAGTATCTGCAAAATTGCAGTGGAACGTGTTCCACGGAAAACAGCACAATATTTTTTGAAGGTCTCAAAATTTTGGGGTTTATATCAATATGATTTCATCTCAGAAAGAAATGAAGGTTTTTTAAGGACTGTAATTGTATCATCCTGTGAAGATTTGGAATGCTGTGACTTGGATAACTATAGCTGAAATATTATTCTGGTAACAGTAAAAATACATGTCACTTAAAGTCTTCAGAGGATTCTTTTTTTGCCACATGGGCATTTGTGGTAGCTATTTTACAGCAGATTTTGCTGTTCTAAACAGGATGGGTTTCAAAGAGATATACTTGGAGAATAAACAACTTCCTCATGGGAATCCTGATGGCACAATCTGGCCCCTAGTGATGACTTTAACTTGCTTCTGAGCTAAGTGAGCTACACCTGGAGGTTTGTGTTCATGGTTTCAAACTCTAATTGCTTTGTAGGCTTCATGATACTCGTAACTAAAATCTTACAAGCTCAGTTACTTGTGTACTTGGCTAACCCACCCAAATTTGTCTAACCCACCTAACTGTTCTGGTGTGATCCACCATGCAGGTGACAATAACCCTAAAAAAACCACTGAGGGCCTCCTCAGAACCACATCTGATTTTTTTTTTTTTTTTTTCCACAAGCCTAAGCCCTCAATGTGACCAACAGCAGCACAGCTTGGTTCTCCCCAGATCACCTCATACCTACCTTGCTGTGCCTCCATCTGACAGGAATCCTTTCTATTAATTTTGGGAATCCAGGCCTTTATTTAAGGTGGGATCCTGCCATTTAGCTGTGCAAAAAAAAGGTCATTAAATTTGTATTCAGTCCAGTCTGAAACTTTGCCAAGCACTTCTTTCTGCCCAAAAAAATACAGCGGCAGCTTTCTAATGGAGGATGAAGACAAAAGGCAATGACATTCCTGAAGCCCATCTGGGAGTTTGTGGAAAAGTTTCAAAAAGCTAAATTGTTCTTGTACAACCCTGTGTATTTATTAGAATTTCCCCTGTTTTTCTTTCCTTATTGTACAGTATTGAGGATATTTACTTGAAGACGCAGTCTTTAAGTATTCATCCTTCTTTTTTTACTTTTTAAGAATCTGAAATCCTAATCCTCTGCTTGTGACACCCCAGCAGGACTGCTATGGAAAATAATACACTGCCAAAGCTCAGAGGACTGTGACACCAGGTAGAGAATAAACAGGAGAGGCGGATGAACTGTTAGGAAATAAGGACCCCTTTTTAATCTAAATATTTTTGTTAATAAAGAACAAGGGAAAGGAAGGGACAGGAAGGGAAAGAAAGTACATGATATGTTTCTGAGGCCCAGCTACCCTTTTAACCAGGAGTTCAGGAGGATAAAGTGTGAAAGGGTCCTGTCACTCACAAAAGAAAGGCTTTATTATAGTGTACATTTTTTTTTAATCTGAACCTTTGGCTCCTATGATTTATTTACATACCTTGATATATTTTTCTTTGAGGTCCTCAGGCACCAGTGTCAGGAACAGTCACAGCATTCGCTGTGCTTGGGTTGTCAAGTGACCTCCAGAAAACTCTGTCAAGGACAAAGGTATTGTCAGAGACCTTCAGAAACAGCTCTCAAACCCACAGTTTTAACAAAAGTCATAGTTTTTACATTCTTACAATAACTTTCATGTTCCAAGCTTCTCTTTCCTAACTGTGAACATGCAGCAGACGAAAGTTCACATTTTCATTTGGCATTTAGCCCCAGAGAATGGGGGCTTTAGTGAAAACACTGAATGTAAAGTGTTAATGGACAGGTTTTAATCCCTCAGAAGCTGTATGATAATGGCTGTAGCAAGCTCCCACCATGCATTCATCTTGATAGAAAAGTCATCAAAAAGGAAAACTGTCTGGGCTGACAGCCATCAAGAATGGTGTAAAACAAGGATATGCAATGACAAAAATGTAAAAATATCATTTAAAGTATGTAAAGGTGTGATTGGGAATGGCAGAAAGTTCCAAACCAAATTCCCAACTCCAAATCTAGCAGAGGCATGGTAGAAAGAAGAAAAAGAGAAAATAAGCACATGGACAATATTTTTATTTTAAAAGCAAGGAAGGAAAAAGGAAGAGTGTAAGGTAAATGACACAAGAGATTGTAAAACACTTTTGCTAGTACTGTCTAGAGAGTGTGAAAAAGAAGAAAGATGATGAGAGGGATATATGTCCAAGATATAGGTTCTATGGCCAGGCACCAAAACGTTATTAATCATCCAGTGAATGCAGCTGGGGAGGAATGCATGGCAGATTTCACAGTGAAGGAGAGCAGCTGCCCTGAAGATATAGCTTCACAAGAAGAGATCATTATCACTGTCTGTGGTCTAGACAGAGCAGTAAAGAAATTCAAAGCTTTACTCACTATTGCTCATGAAGCAAAAGCTGGAAAAATCAGATAAAAATCAGTGGCACACAGACCATGAGATGGGAGAAAACTTTCTAGAAGAAAAGAAGAAAAGGAGAAAAAAACCAAAATCAAATGCGCACTTGAAAGATATAACCCTTCTTTAATTCCTCTTCATGCTGTGGTACATTCCAAGGGAATCACTGCTTTGTACCTTGGAAATTGACCATATCATGTTCATCAGAAGGAAACAATGATGACACTTTCTAAAATGCTGAAGAAAGCAATAATGTTCCAAACACAAATGCCTAGATGTAATCAAGATCTGCACTCGTAACTAAGCTTCCCCCACTTTGTTTCGCTCCATCTTCTCAGGTGTGTGTGTGAGCGTGGGGAATACAACTGTGAAGTTTGTTTGAGTCAGCTGATGTGAATTACAGATCCATCTGATGGGGAAAGCAGAGCAGAGCAAAACTAATCAGGAATGAGCAATCTGAAGCAGCCAGATCTCCCAGGCCAGAACTGCTGCCTACTTGGAGCTCACTACAGGCTGTGTCATGCCTGAGTGCCACGGGGTCAGTCCATGCTCAGCTGAGGGGTTCTCCTGACCTGTGCCAGAGGAAAGGAGACAAAAATTCCCTTTACTCAGCCAAAGAATGGCCAAGCAGTAGTTATTTCTAACTTAGAACTCAAATGATCCCTAGTCCTTGTGAAAGTCCGTGAAAGTCCCCAAAGCAGGAGATTGAAGGAGCATAATTCAAAAGTTTCTGTCTCTTCTCCAATGTGAGGTGTGAGAAGTGCAGAAACCACAAGTGGGTGTTCCAACCAGGCACATCTGTGTACACAGATTAAAGATTTAACATTACTGTGACATCAAGATTAAGTCCTAGTCACAGAAGGATGTGTCGTCTTGGCATTCACTGCTGGTGTCCTGCCTTGAAAAGTCTCCAAAAAAACTAGGCTTGGGATTACTATCTGCATTATTTCTCTTTAACCTCTCTCACAAAGGCTTGGTTTATGAATGAAAACTTTGTTAGTTGGCTCTCCAGTGCCCTTCATCTGCCCTGTTTGACCCTTGAGAGGACAAGTAAGAGTAAAGATACCTCTTCTCAAGCAGGCTATGAAACAGGGATTGGCTTGTTTTCTCAAAGGTAAGGGACTAACATCTACACTGATGATTGCAGAATGCATAGGATTTGTGAGACTGTTCTGGAGGTGATGGACCAAAGTGAAGAAACTTTCAGTCATTCTCCCCAAACTACCTTTGTTTAGCAGTGCTACTGGAAATAAAATATGATAATATTATGTGTGAGAGGATTAGGTGGGAGCAGGACAGGGTGTGCCTCTCTGCTTCCGTGTTTCTCTGCAGTGAAACCTCCAGTTTGGGCTGGAAAACTCCAAAGCAATCTTTTTCAATGTTCCACATAGCATTTTTAGTTCAGAGTCTGAACTTATCCACTTCTTTCCCGAAAGACAACTTGGGTTTCACCTGTGAATCTTCACTTTGGTCTCTCTCCTTGGGGAAAAGATTCTGGTGGTCTCAAGGCTGTGGTGTGTCAGGAGGAGTGAAGTCAGGCTGGGAATCCCAGCTAGCAGGAAGATCAAGATGGTTATTGAAGATAAAAGTCAGGCACTTGCCAAGAGTTTCCCTCCGTGAACTTTTGCAGTTTGATATTGGAATGTTTTCATGAGCAGCAGGATTTTTCAAAAAAACAAATCAGAAATCCTTTTTCCACTGAGAAACTGCGGAAAATTCCTGGAAGATTTTCATCCAGTCATAAGAGGGAAGAACATTACTGATAAGAAGCACACAGTACGTGCAAATATCAGTCAAATGAGAATGCCACTTTTCAAAGACACAACAGAGATAAAGCTGCAGTACTGAAGACAAGGGTGTTATTCTATGGTTTTGGCCAGGCAAATCTTACAGTGTTATTTTTATTAGAAACATAACACAGGAGGTTCAGTCTCAGCAAGGGTTTAGGAGGAGAGGGAAGAACATAAGATATTTGCCCAGAATACATGTTCTGTCTTCTGAATGGAATGGTTAAAATTATTTTCAAGGATATCCATGGATAAAGCCTTAAACCCTGTCACTTCTTAGATGCACTTAGACCTGGGGAAAGAATATTGTAATTAGTTATCAAATAATGTATGTTCAGTAGAGTGGAGAATCATCTTAGTAGTTGATTTTTGTCTTTTAATGATTTCCTCTCTCCTGATGAAACCCTTTGATTGTAGCATAACATACTGATCACTAGCAGTCTTCTTCATCTATTAATGTGTCTTTAAAAATAAAAATCTAATCTCATTCTCCCCAGACCTCAGGTGTTTTGTCATTTCTTCCGAACCAAGGAATAAATAATTGGGATGTTGGTTTAGTTGTCTTCGCACTGCTGTTCAAAACCACAACAAACAAAAGGCCTGTGAATTCTGGTGCAAAATTAGAGAGTGTTCAGCCATGAATTACTCTCACACTACGCTAGCATGACATGAAGAAGCACTACAGACAATGCCTGCTGCAAAGCTCACAGTGGAAGATTTTAACCAGACCAAACTTGTTTAAATAAGGCAGTGCTGACTTGGGAAGAAGGCAACAATGAAGGAAGGCAAGCAGATTTTTTTTTTTTTTTAATTTATTTTTATTTTCTTTTTTTTTTTATTTATAGCATGTGCTCTTTGATTTAATTCTGCACCTGGCACAGAAGAAAGAAAGAAAGAAAGAAGAAAATAACAGGAGTAAAAAAATACTGTGTAATAAACAGACAAACAAATTGATCAAAATTATCTGTAACTTCTGTTAATAAACCCCTGCAAACTATTGCTTAATGCCAGATTATTTTGAAGCTAAATAAAAGACTGTTCACAGCTGCACATACTTCATCTCATAAATGCAGATTAAAGCAGATTTGAAAGTGTGATTTGAAAGTGTTGTTATGAATTATGCATTATTTTTAAAGAATAAAGTGAATAACATAGCCAGCCTGTAGAAACCTAGAATAAGGAAATTTTCAATTGGTTACACCACTCTCTAAGAGGAGTTTCTTGGGATTGAGAGAAGCTGTCAACATGAGTGGGTTCAATTCCTGCCAAAGAGGTACCAGGAGGTGAGAGCACTTAAAACTTTTGTCAGAGTTTCTCAGGTTTCTCTGTGACATCACTGTCATGCTGACTGCATCTTCACCCACGTCAAATACCAGTCTTTTTCCTATGTAGAAATTTCTGAAATAGACACCTTTCAAAAATACTTCCTGCCAGTTGATATTTGTGGTCCTGCACTTGCTTTATCTAGTGGTTCAAAACCACCATGAATATGACAACTGTGGGTGCTCTAAGCATTGTATATTGCTCTTCCCATTCATACTTGCTAAATATTTTTCATCCATGAAACTCAAAAATTCTTTACCTTCACTGCAGAAAAAGTTCCTTTTCTGCTTAGAATATACCAGGTTTTGTTTAAATAAAGACAATTGGATTAGGCCTTACATATATGTGTGTAATTTTAGAATATACATAATCTGTATCATCTAAATACAAAATACAAAATGCTAATTGTACACTTTTGTGATTGTGTGCTTTCCAGAGAATCATGGAATGGTTTAGGCTGGGAAACACCTCTGGATTCATCAAGTCCTGCCACTAACCCTGCAGTGTCACATCCACCACTAAACTATATCCCCAAATGGCAGATCTGCACAATTTTGGAGCACTCCCAGGAATGGTGACTCAAAGACTCCCCTGGGCAGCTTGTTCCCATTTTCCATGAATATATGTTTATGCATATACATACTTGTGTGTTTAGGTATATTTACCTCTGTATGTTTACATAAAACATGCATATAACCCATAAAGTGGCTGGCAAATTCAGGATAAGAATTCGCCCTTGAGAGGATCTCCTGCCATCACATTCACACAATAAAACAGTTCAACTGATATGAACAATCATTCCTGATGTAAAATTCTGTTTAGAAATAGTTTTCACTGCTTTTAAGACGCAAATCTACAGAACAGTAGTCCAGGGAATGGACAGCTCATCCCTGTGGCAAGAGCAGCTATGCCACACAATGCTCCAGACATCTGCAAAAACAACAATTACACAGTGTTGCTCCAAAACAAGGTACTCCTTTCCTCTTACTGCCATTACTTTTTGAAAATATACCTCTTAAAGTAACTCCACTAAGATTCTGCACCAACATACAACACACCCCATGTGCTGCTGTGATTTAGGGGTTAAAAAAAAAATCCAATTTCTCTCTGATGTCATTATGTGCTAGTGATGATGTCCTCAGACCTTCCCTGTGAACTCTGAAATTGATGGTTCATTGCATAACTTGCCAGAGGATACAGTAATTGCATATTTTTGTTCAATTACTGTCTGGAACTTGTGCATCCAACACACCGAGGAGAAAGGTTCACTGTCTGAATACCTGAAAGTTCCAAATCCTGAAAAAGGGGTCAGAAAAGACACCTTTTCTAGACCTCTGTGAAGGACATTTAATCTTATCACCCCTTCCTTTCTAAGATAAGGGGGTTTCATGTATACAAAAGCTGTGCTGAGTGGTGTGATAACCTAGCCATGTGTCATGCACCTGGTGCAGCATTTGCAGCTCTCAGGGCCAAAGATGATGAGTTTTGAGAGGATAAAATTCCATAAATTCAGGGGCTGAGTTGGTGGAGGTCGGAGTCCAGCAGGGTGTGTCAATGTAAACAAATGAAACATGAACAGCATTTGAAAAAGTGGAAAATAAATTGTTGAGTACTTCGGGGTATGTTTTTTTCAGATCTCTCTGCTTCTTCTTCCACTAAATTTTACCCTTTTAGCATGCCATAATTTCAATGTATATTTATTTCTGGGGAATAATGAATAAAGACTTTAGGATATGATGTTTCAGAAAAAAGTATTTTTTTATTCAAAAAAAAAAAAAAAAAAAAATCAGAATCAGAAATCAGTGGTTAATAGCTGCCACAACATAGAATATTTTTCATGTCTACAAAGAAAAAGTTCTTCCTTAAATTTTTAAAGATTAATTTTAACTACTAATGCTTGGTTCTTTTTTCAGCCTTCTCTTCTTTTCTAAAAGAAGAAGCCACATGTTATTTAATGATCTCAGTAATAAATCACTAGTCACTGGACCCTACTCTTTCATCCTCAACAGCTCAGAAGGTAAAAAAAATTCTACATCCGTGATCTTCTTTTGTAATTGAGCTCTCCTTGAATTCTCATGCAATCAATATGAGAATTTGCCTGTGATATCCAAATTTATTTTAGCTATTTTGACCAGTGCATATTTTTTTTCTGATGTAATTCTCCTGAAAACTAAAGAGAAACATTTAATTAAAAAATGCAATGTAGAAATTTGGAACTTTGTATAATGATAATGATAATGATAATAATAATAATAGTAGCAATAGTAATAATAGTAATAGTAACAATAACCATAACAATAATGTTATCACCCTTTTCAATGGCATCATTTTAGCATCATCTGTAGTTCTGTTTGGACACTTTCAATCATCATATGGAAAAATATAATCCCGGGCTGTTTTGAGAGCATTTGTGTTTGTTTACTGTCGTCTGCTGCCATCTGATATTTTCATTTACTTTAAAAAAGCAGTTCCCAAGAGTGTTTGGACAAACAGTCATTAATTTCTTCTGCTTTGAGAACTTTACCCTTAAGTATTTTTTGCTCAATAATATTTATATTTTTCCTCAAGTTCAGTCTTGAGGAAAGAAGGATCCTTGAGCAGGATACCTCAAGGATTTGCAGTATCCATAAGCTCACTCAGGAGGTCCAGGTGACAGGAATTTTCTGAGAACTCATGAGCTCTTCATTTTGACAGCAGGAAGAATTATTTCTTTGCTATGTTCAGGGCTTTTTTAAGCCTTGCCTGGCCTGGTTCAAGGCCAGGGCCTGGAGAAACCTGATCCAGTGGAAGGTGTTGGACAAGATGGGATTTCAGGTCCCTTCCCACCCATGACTGTGATTTTTGACCAACTAATTAAATCTAGAATTCAAGAGATTTTTTTTTCTTGATAAAAGTCTTTTTGTCTGTTGATACAATTCTGTCCCCATGCCATCCAGCCCACCCCAGACTCCTCCTTGCTCCACAGACTTTCCCACTGGCTGCCTCTAGGAACAAGGTGTTCAGAACTTGTTTGAAGACCTTGGCTTCTAAAGGCTAAGGCTGCCTTAAAAAAATGCAACCCAGGACTCCTAGAGCAAATGTTCATGAAATAAATGTTCAGGCCCTTTACTCAATGTCAGGATGTCTGCTTTTTTCCCTTTCTCAGAGGCAAAGGTTTTCTGTCAAAAATGAGCTTGCTACCTTCCCCAAATGTTCCTGAAGTAAAGGAACCAAACCCTCTGCTTTAGGAAATTGCCAATATTAAAGAAAACATTTAAGCATGTTTAAATGCCTCTAAAATAAGTGGAAAATAGGGACACGTCTTCATAAGTCACACCCATAGTGACTCTCAGCCCTGTCAGTAATTAATATTTGCCAGACCTAAATGTCCCCAGACTTCCTTGCCAGAGGCCTGCTCAAATCACTCCAGCTTTCCTCTTCTCACCTCTTCGCTTATCTTTCTTTTGAATTTGGGTTGGGTGAGGCACCATCAGTCTCTGTCAAGAAGGAAAACTTATTTAATTCTTTCCTACCATTACCAAAGTCAAAAATTTGTGATAGTTCAGCTAATCAGGGCCAGCTTTTACCAGCTCAAAATAAATTCTGATTACTGTATATGAACTGAAGATTTATAATATTGGTAATATGACCACTGTCTTTTAGTGCTTTCTCTTCACATCTCCATTTAAAGTGCTTCTGAGTGAACAGAAACAGTTCTGTTCTACTAGTGAGTCGGAGACTTGGGATAAAGGATTTCTGAGTTCATATTTAATTACCATCCTCCAATATAAGTTCAAACTGACACTGCTCATGCAGGTAGTGCTGTGATTCTTTTTAGCCCAATTCTCTACCAAAACAAGGTTATGTTGAGACCTCTTTAGTTAGATGTCTATTTTATTAAAAACCTATGCAATTCACAATTATTTAATTTCTATTTTAGTGCTGAGATACTGAGATTTAGACAGACATTTCCCTAAGTCTACTCTAGAACATATTTTTTCTCAAAATCTTCTACTTTATTTTATTACAAAAACTTTTTTCCCCTTTTTTCATGGAATAAAAAAGAAATAATTTGTTCTATCTCTAGCAATCTTCCAGGGTTTTAAAAATAATTGTTCTTGGAATTTATCAGGCACCAAAGGTAGATATATATGATTCTATCAGCTTTAACTTTATTATCTGTTATGGTTACCACAGGCCAAGAACCACATTGTTGTGGTTCAGCTTCACCTACTTCAGTTACAACTTCATTTACCTCAGAAGCACTACAGCTGTCTGTCTATTCTTTCTTCAACAAAGTAAGTGGGAAGATAGCCAGACACCTAAATGACATTAAAATCTCTGTCATTCTTCCATTAACAAAAACAAAACAAAACAAAACAAAACAAAACAAAACAAAACAAAACAAAACAAAACAAAACAAAACAAAACAAAACAAAACAAAACAAAACAAAACAAAACAAAACAAAACAAAACAAAACAAAACAAAACAAAACAAAACAAAACAAAACAAAACAAAACAAAACAAAACAAAACAAAACAAAACAAAAAACCAAAAAGAAAAAAAAAAAAACAAAAAAACAAAACACCAAACAACCAAAAAAATCCATTTTCATATGTCTCTTCCAGATCAAAAATGTTCAAACAGGAAAAAAATTTAGGTGGTAGACAGAACTGAGGACTTGCATCAATTTTTTCTTGTGCCAATTTTACAAGCACATTATCTAATTTCTCCTTTCTTACCAATGGAATGCTTCATTACCTTGTAGCATTTTATTATATTCAAAGTATTATGGAGCTAATAAAGCAGGCATTATTATTTTTATCATGCTGCTGTCTTTTTCTTCTGAAAGAGAACAGTTTCAGATGTTGGCCTGATCTACCTATGATATTGATTGGAATATTTTCAAGATAGCAATTGAATTTAAAAAGGAATAGCAGATCTTTTGAAATGAAAGCCAGCCTGAAAAAGGCTTAATTCAAAAGGAGAACATTGATTTAAAGCTCAAAGAAGAAGAAGGTAACCTATTATTTTCAGATAAAATGGGAACACACATGAAAAAATTATTCTTCCCTGCTTCACATGAAGATAGAAAACCCTAAAAATCTTAACAAGTTTCTGCCTTTGTCAAGTTTTAAACTTAGATCTCAGATTTTTGAGCATCTGTCAGCTGAAACTCCAAACCCTTTCCTGCCTACTCAAATTATGGACTCAAGACTTACATGAAGCAGCCACATTGTGCCTCCTTTTCATCAAGAAAATAGAGGTAGCAAAAGACATTCATAATAATTTCGTACTTCTGAATAGGAATAATTTAAACCCCCACTTTACTTCCCCAGGCTCGACAGTAATAGGCACTTGGATGCTTTCTGAATTTCTGAAACATTATTTCAGTAGTAAATATGAAGTGGATTGTGGTTGTTTGCCTTTGGAGTTTTGTTTGTTTGTTTTAAACATGGATTCCTTTATGTAGTTGTAAGCTTGGTTGTTTTGTTTGTTTAGTATTTTCCCCAAAGAAAATAAGGTTTTGGAGAGAGGAGACTTGTGTCTTGTGTCTTCAATATTTGCTGTCTTTCCAGGTGAAGGAAACAGCTTTTCCTTCCTACTCATCCCAACATCTGGTGGAAACTGAGACCCAAAATTGAAGCTCAGTGCTTTTAACTTTCTTCAGTGCTTGAGAATTACTGTTTTGGAGGATTAGGTTAGATGACTCAAAAGAGTTTTTTTAGTCCCTCTGCTCCTATATAAAAGCAACCCCATAAAGTTATCAAAAAGAATTGCTGTCCTGTGCAAATCAAATAATCTAAAGTACATTCATCAGTTTCTTCCCTGGATCCCAGTTTCCTGTGCTGCCATGCTGTCCAGCTCTTTGTTTGACAAGATTGCAGCTTAATTCAGCAGTAGGAGGCAACTGGCTAAATTGGCAGGATTTCAAATGCCTTCCCTGAGGTCCCACTCCCCAGCTCTTGTCCTGTGCTTACGAGTATCTGCAGGAAGGTTATCACAGCTGGGGCAGATGGAGATTTATACAACCCACGGTTTTCCTCTGGGAGAGTTCCTAAAAAAAAAAACTGGAAAAACAAGAACAAGCAATTCAGCTTCC
>VWYO01024056.1:11344-33495 GCA_013400275.1 Rhadina sibilatrix
TCCCCGCTCCCATTCCCGTGTCCCCGCTCCCATTCCCGTGTCCCCGCTCCCATTCCCGTGTCCCCGCTCCCATTACCGTGTCCCCGGGCCGGCCGCAGCGGGAAGGAGCCGCCTCCTCTTCCGCCTCGCCGAGCGCCCGCAGCCAGCGGCCCCCGCTCCTCCGCCCTCGCCGGCGGCTCCTCGGCTTCCCTCCGGCAGCGAGAGAGAGCAAAGGCCGGGCACCTCCTCCCCTTCCTGCCCCGGCCGCGCCGAGTGCCCCCAGTGAGGATTCGCTGCCTAAAGAGTACATCCATCACACCTCCTAACTTATCCCGGGATATCCTGCCCGGACAGCTGGGCAGCGTGCAGGGTTCACTTTAGGAAAGGGTCACCGCGCAGAGCTGGGGCTCCGGTTAGTCGGTGCTAAATCAGCTCTCCCGGGTTTGTGGCTCTGGCTCTGCAGGTGAGCTGAAAGGCAGACTGGGCACAGACGGGACAGTGGCGGCCTGGCGGAGCAAACACAGGGACACAGGGAGGTGGAGGCTCCGTCCGTGCCTCCCTCAGGGGCAGTGAGCGGCCAGAACCGCACCGCGCTGAGCACAGGGCTCTGTCCCGCGGTGTGACCTCAGAGCAGCCTGGGAATCCTCACTGGGAGCAGCCTGGGAATCCTCACTGGGAGCAGCCTGGGAATCCTCACTGGGAACAGCCTGGGAATCCTCACTGGGAGCAGCCTGGGAATCCTCACTGGGAGCAGCTCTGGGAATCCTCACTGGGAGCAGCCTGGGAATCCTCACTGGGAGCAGCTCTGGGAATCCTCACTGGGAGCAGATCTGGGAATCCTTACTGGGAGCAGCTTGGGAATCCTCACTGGGAGCAGCCTGGGAATCCTCACTGGGAGCAGCTCTGGGAAACCTCACTGGGAGCAGCTCTGGGAATTCTCACTGGGAGCAGCTTGGGAATCCTCACTGGGAGCAGCTCTGGGAAACCTCACTGGGAGCAGCTCTGGGAATTCTCACTGGGAGCAGCTTGGGAATCCTCACTGGGAGCAGCTCTGGGAAACCTCACTGGGAGCAGCTCTGGGAATTCTCACTGGGAGCAGCTTGGGAATCCTCACTGGGAGCAGCTCTGGGAAACCTCACTGGGAGCAGCTCTGGGAATTCTCACTGGGAGCAGCTTGGGAATCCTCACTGGGAGCAGCTCTGGGAAACCTCACTGGGAGCAGCTCTGGGAATTCTCACTGGGAGCAGCTTGGGAATCCTCACTGGGAGCAGCTCTGGGAAACCTCACTGGGAGCAGCTCTGGGAATTCTCACTGGGAGCAGCTTGGGAATCCTCACTGGGAGCAGCTCTGGGAAACCTCACTGGGAGCAGCTCTGGGAATTCTCACTGGGAGCAGCTTGGGAATCCTCACTGGGAGCAGCTCTGGGAAACCTCACTGGGAGCAGCTCTGGGAATTCTCACTGGGAGCAGCTTGGGAATCCTCACTGGGAGCAGCTCTGGGAAACCTCACTGGGAGCAGCTCTGGGAATTCTCACTGGGAGCAGCTCGGGAATCCTCATTGGGAGCAGCTCTGGGAATCCTCATTGGGAGCAGCTCTGGGAATCCTCACTGGAGCAGCTCTGGGAATCCTCATTGGGAGCAGCTCTGGAATCCTCACTGGAGCAGCTCTGGAATCCTCACTGGGAGCAGCTCTGGATCACAAGATCTGGCTCTGGACTCTGGCAGAGTCACAAACCTGCAGAAGCTGACACAAATGACCTCGTAAAAAGTCGGGCTCTGCTCGATCCCCGCTTTGAAGTGGCAGCTGATGGAGGAAATCACAGCTGTGATCATAAACACCAGGTACAGGTGGAGCACGCTCAGAGCAGAGAGAACTGTGAGTGTCCTTCAAATCACATCTGGGGACAGACCATCCATCCTCGCCTTGCCCAAGATATCCATATTTTATTGGAATTGCATCAGGGAGTTCTAATCCATTTGTCGTGTTAACCCTGTGTTTTGCAGTTTGCTGCCTTTCCCCATCCTCCAATTCATTCCTGTCCATTTATTTATAAAGAAATGCAAACACTTTCTCCCCTGGTTGAATACAGACTGACCTGCTCCTGAAAAAAACCCCTACACATAATCCATCCGTGCTATTAACTCTGGAAAACATGCAGCAGTGAGTTCCTCACTGTCATCTCTTGTTGCCCCCAATTAGTCCCGGTCTAACCCTTTTGGCCTCGAGAGAAACCAGATTATAACTTGTCTGTCAGGGCTGAGGTGGATTTTACGCAACCAATGGCGTAATTATCGAAATGATTGCTCTATCAGTCAGCAGCCTGTTTGACCACAGGACCTTTGCATCTTTTTTGCTGATTCTGGACTTTCTGAAGCAAAGAGGAATGGTTTCCTGGGCGTAAGGGCAACTCCCGCCGTGCTCAGGATGTGTCAGAGCGGCCCAGCGTGCGGCCACTATCAGAAAAAGGAGCAGTCAATAGGAATTCATTAATAGATGACTAAATTCTTTATCTCGTCTTGTTTTACTCTACTACTTGGAATTGTGGCCAAAAAAGAAAAAAAAGATCAAGACAGGGTTATTTCCTCACTTCTTACCCTTCCCTGAAGGGAATCTTCATTGGGCAACCACGGAGTAGAGCGAAATGAAGGCAACAGGAATTTTTAATTTGAGGCAGCGGGATCTCAGTGAGGACCAGAGCATAAGGTCTGTATTTAGTCTCCACCTTGCAGGGTGCAGTTAAACTCGTTCACAAACAACCTAAACAAACTCCCTGAGTTTACAGCCTGGCAGCTGCTTAGAGCAGAGCCCAGTTTTAGTGGAGTTCTCTTAAGGCTTGATTGAGTCCATGGGCTGGAACTCACATTAGAGACCACCTAAGATCAGCTTGTGGGAGATGAGATGCACCAACAAATCAGCTACCTGGTCATTTTTGTGGCTTTCTAAGTATGGACAAACCTTAAATCTTCAATCTCCCTTCCTCACTGCTTGTGTTCCTTCCTCTTTTTTTTTTTTTTTTTTTTTTTTCCCCAGATGGCTGCAGATGCTCAGGGGGATCCTCTCAGAGACAGGACCTGGCCACGATCAGGGAATCGGGGATCAGGCTGCAGGTGCTGGGAACGTGGCTGTTCAAACACCCTGTAACCTTTGTGCCTGTGCCACTGGGGCCGTTGTTACTCATCCCAGTCCCACCCACAGGCTTGGCATGGAGCTCTGCACCTTCCGAAGCCTCCTGACTCCTTATCACGCCGATAAAAGCCGCGCGTGTTTGCACAGAGGTTCGACTGCTCCACAGCTCGCAGCTGCCTCTTCTCCCTCACTGTTCACCTCAGGAGGGGGAAAGGCTGAGACACCAAATTGGCCCCAGGGAAGAGGGGGGGAATATCCCTGGAACAGAGAAGTGCCCGGGATAAATGGGCCTCCAGAACGCCAAGCTCTCCTCAGTGAAGAGAGCCAACATCCTGATGCTGGGGCTGGATTCTGCGGGGAAATCCACGCTGCTCTACAGCTTCAGGTACAAAGAGGCTTCGCTAACGATGCCAACGATCGGCTTTAATGTGGACATGATCGACGCGGGGAAAGATTTTACACTGACCTTTTGGGATGTTGGAGGACAGAAGAAAATGAGAGAGTTCTGGAGCAATTTCCTGGAAGACACCGACGGGCTGCTGTACGTGGTGGACAGCTCTGACAAGCGCCGGCTGGAGGAATCCAGGAGGGAACTGGAGCTCATCCTAAAGAACGACTCCATAAAAAACATCCCGGTGGTCGTGCTGGCCAACAAGCAGGATTTGCCTGGAGCTCTGAACGCCGAGGAGATCACCAGGAGGTTCAAGATGAAGAAGTACTGCAGTGACAGGAACTGGTACGTGCAGCCCTGCTGTGCCATCACGGGCCAGGGGCTGGCAGAAGCTCTCCAGAGAGTGACCACGTTTGCCAGGCAGTACAGCAAGTCAAAGGAGACTTTCACCACCCTGAAGGAGCTCAATACCTTTCAAGGATTTCTATCATCCACTTCTGCTGACTCTTGACATATTTTGTTGGACAGATTAAATCTGGAAATACTGGATTGTGAAGAACTTTCATACATAAATTCCTTTCAAGGATTTCTATCATCCACTTCTGGTGACTCTTAGGATATTTTGTTGGACAGATTAAATCTGGAAATACTGGATCCTGAAGAACTTTTATACATAAATATTTATAAAGGACTTTGACAATATTAAATTCTACTGTTATACCTGCAGATACTGATAGGACATCTCATACCTGAGATAGGACTCTGTAGCACTTTATTACTATTTTTTAATTTACTTAGGGTCATTCAAATTGAATGATGAGAAAGGGGCCGTCGAGCACATGGAAATAAAGTAGGTGAGCAGTGTTTAAGTGGTTTAAATCAAATGAAGGTTCAAATCTGTTTTTTTTCAAGATGTAAACCAAGCAAGTCCTTTGGTCAGCAGTGATCAAATGCTCCATGGATGTGTTTCTCATTGGAAAACAGAGTGGGCTGAGGGCTTCAACTCTTAGTTACGTACAAGAGAATTTGGCTGTTCCTGCATCCTAGAAACAATTCCTGCAGAGAGGTTGTGACGAGCAGGATGACTCCTCACCCAGCCCCAGACAGAGCCTGGCTCCAGTGCTGTCTCCAAGGTGCAGCTGTGACATCCCATTGTCCCAGATATCCACGTGCTGCTTCCCTCCTTCCTGCACTGCTGGACTGCCCTCCTTACAGGAGGCTGAGATCAGTCAGGGAAGAGCTAAATCCCACTGGTTTTGTGGTGACTTCCCAGTCCCAGGCTCTGGAAAAGTTGGGGCAGGGGTCCTCTTGTGCTCTTGTTGGTTTGGGTTTTTTTTGTTGTTTCAGGATTACACTAAGGAAGCAGGTGGGAAGTAGGAAGTTTGCATTTCATTCTTACTAATAAACAGACAGGAATGTCAAGTTATAAAAGGGTGAAGCAGCAATAAAATCACCCAGACATACCCTGTTGTCTCATGCATGGGTTATTCAAAGACCAAAAAAACCATCAGATGTATTTGCTGGAATAGTAAACAAAGGGAAGTTTCTCAATAGAAGCTGTTATTAATACTGAGACCAATTAATTACCAGGGGCTAAATCCTGACTCATGCTGAGACTCTTGCTAAAAGCAGAGCAAGTGCCTGGATTTCTCACTGTCTGCTCTGATGATTTGGGCTTAATAGAAAATATCATCTTCTGTCCCTAAGAAAAGATCTTTAAAAGTCATTAATGTTGGTTTTCCAAGGCAAACAATTCAATGTTTAAAAATGTGATATTTGGTATCAATACATTTATAAACGTTTGCACGTGTCTGGTGTAGGGTGAATTCTCTTAATCTAATCACGGGTCTGGTATAAAGCAGAATTTAGTTCTGTGGCCTCAGGACTTCCTCGGGGAGAAACACTCCTGAGAGTTTTAATGAGAGGGCACCAGGGTGTCTAATTAGCCACGAAGCAAGTTCTGAAGGGAGAAATAAAGTCGTAAAATAGACCAGCTCATACAGCTAAAAATGAGAATAAGCTCTCAGGCACACAGGCCCTTCTGCAGGTTATCAAATTACACCAAATGACACTCACATCAACTTGAAGAAATGTTTTACATTATGCTTCAAAGGAAAGGAATAAACTCAATTCCATTCACTTTATAGAATATCAAGTATTTAAAAATTGCATTTTCTAAGAGCTTGATTTCCCAGAGAAGTGAAGGCAGGCCTGTTATATCCACCCAAGGAGACCCCAACCCTTTGGAATAATTTTAAAGGTTTAAAATAAATATCAGTCAAGCCGGCTTGGAGGCGCAGGAGGAATTCTCAGAGGAATGAGATGCCTGAAAGTTTAATTAAAAAACTCAGCGAGACAGAGAAAAGTGACCACACCGGTGCCCCCTAAAAGGCAAGGCTGATAAAGTACAAAAGACTGATCCCCACGGAGATAAATGTTCCATCGAGCCGACAAGGGACATCAATCCAGAGCCAGGCCTTAATGAGCTCCTCTGCTCCGGGAGCTGCCGGGGCTTTTCCATCGTGCTTGGATCAGCAGAGCTCTCGGGAGCTTCCTCGGGATCAGACAGAGATGGAATGCGCTGCTCCAAAGCACCTGGAGCAGAGGACACTCAGCAAGTTTTGGGAAGTTGCCTGGGCAGGAAGGTGCAGAGGAAGGGAATTGTGGCTCAGCTCCGAGCACAGGCTCAGCCCAGGGCGCTGTGTGCTCCCGGGGCAAGCCTGGGAATTGTTGGAGATCTGATCCCATCACGTGTTCCGCGGTGAAATCGATACCCAGGGAGTTCCAAAGGTGTTTTCCAGCTCCATCCCGCTTGGAGAGTTCGAGCTGCTTGGCTGAGCACCGTGAGCAGAATTGTCTTGGTGTTTCAGGAATTCTGCTGGTGCTCAAATCCAACCCACAGCACCGGCATAATTTATTCCTGGATAAGTGTGGCTTATTTTATTATTTAGATTTTTTACGGATTACTCACTAAAAAACCTTCAGTCTTTTTGAAGGTTTTGGGGTGCTTTGAGATGGTGAGAAATCAGAATCTGAAGAGCCCCTAGGCAGTGGAGCAGAAGTCTGGGACCTGAAAGCTTTTCATGGGCTGAAAGGCCTTGAAGAGTTGGGGGCAGATATTTGTTGGGGTCAGATGTTTGTTGGGGTCAGATGTTTAGTTTGCTTCAAATCTGGGATTTTTTTTTTCATCAGCTCACCCTGCTGTTTTGCATGTTTTAATTGCTGCGTCCTGGCAGTCTTGTGCAGAAGCACTGCAGGTGTTTTGCAGCTAAAGGGCTCAACTCCTTCAGTGTCTGCTCATATTCCTTAAGGAGTTTTGCTGTCCCTGTTCCTTTGTGCTGACAGAAGAATCAACATGACAAAACTAGTGGAACACACAAAGAGAAGGATCTAAACCCCAAGGCCTGAACCTCTGTGCCCTCTCAAGGAGATGTGTTTGGATGGGACCATTTAAAAGCTGACAGAGCCAGAGGATGGGGACCTGTCCTGTTGGCCATTCCTCGATAAGATCCCTGTGGTTTAAAGTCACATTGAGGTTTCTGAGTTTAGGAATCACTCATAGGGCTCACTGAACATGGGTCCAGTGAGGTGAAATGGGGATGAAATGCCATCTTAAGGGAGGGCGTGGAGCAGCAGAAGAAACCATTGCAAGTTTGGATAGGAGCACTCCCTCCTGCTTTGCCTGGGAGACAACTGTCCAATCATTTAGAATCCAGGAGAAGTGCAGTGTCTAAGGAATGCAGGACAAGGCTTTTCCAATATCAGGCAACTGGTGTTACTCAAAATGTCTCTGCGCCGTCTCATTTCGGGCAAGGAAAGACTTTTCCTGTGTCAGACAAGTTCTAAGTGCTGTGAAGGACACAGCAGCACTTTGAAGCGCTGTGTGCACATTAAACAGGTTTTTTTTCCCCAAGTAAATTTGCCATGCTGAGTTCTGTGCTGCTACAATCAGGCTTCCTCCACTTTCATTAGCTCCAGTTTCCTGTCTGGATTCTGGACCACAGCCTGGATTAGCCAGCTCGCTGTCATTTGGGATGTAAATTCTGGAGGGTGGAGCACACACCACACCGCAGGGACCATTTGCAAATGGAAATTCGAGGACAGTAAGGGGGTGCAGACACACTCTGAGGGGAGGGGATTTTCGGGAGCTGGGCGCTCCTTGTGTTTCAGTTTCTCCAGTCTTGTGTTCCACAGCTGTGCTCGCTGTTCCTGTGCCGCTCCTGCTCATCCCCGATGTGTTTGTGGCACTTGGACCGAGACCTCTTCCCCTCAGCCCTGGCACCTCCGTGTCCCCTCCCTGTCTTTGCCCAGCAGAGCTTTCCTCCCGTCCTTGTCCTTCCCCAGGAGTCCCAATGGCAGCGCCAGCTCCCCTGGTGTCCTTATCAGATTTCCCCTGGGGTTTTGGGTTTGCTCTCAGCCACTCCTTGGGTTTGGAATGATCTAACGACATTTACAGCCCCATTTCATTGTTTTCTGTCAGCTCCTTCCTCAAAGCTCTCCTTTCCCACAATGTAGGCAAACCTCCTGACAGTGCTTTATGAGCTGTGGCTTTTGATGAATATTTTTTATTATTTCCTTGTTCTCCTCATATTTGTCATCTGCTCCCTTTTAGTTTCACAAGACGCATTCATTGGTGCAAAGATCATCTTTTGTTCTGGGTTTTTTTCTTTTCCTTTAACGTTTTGTTGACTCATTTTTACTTTGTTTTACCCTTTTTATTTGCCAGGCCAATGAGAAGCTCCTAGGCCTTGTATTACCCTGATTCTGGCAAAATATCTGCAAAAATAAGCAATTCTGTGAGTTTAATAAACCACCTGGCTCTGAAACCTGAGCCACTCATATTGTTTGGTTTCAGCAATTACAGTTGGGAACAGCAGCAACGATTTTATCGATCCAGACAAAGGCCAATCTCCTGTGAAATTCTGCTTGGCTGTTAAAGGGTAACTGTGCCCTGGTCAATAGTTTTCAGCTACTTTATCTAAAGCACACACGTTTATCACTGAAGAATGTGAGACTCTCAACCTTCCCTTAAGAAGTCAGAGAAGTTTTATTTCAAAATCCCTCGTGTCGTTTGGATGTAGCGAAAAACATAAAAGCATTCTGCAAACAGCTTAATTAAGAGATGATAAATTAATGTCTGGCTCCTCATGGGGTGGCTCGGGGCTGGATGCCTTTCCCAGCGCAAGGGAATAATTTTGGATTGACTTCACGTGGATTTTCCTTTGTTGAGGATTAACAATAAAGGTTTAATTTACCTAAAATGTCTAGAGGTGGTCACACAATTCTTATGTGCCCGTCAGTACTTACACAGCTTGAATTCTCTGAGAAAGTGAAAAAAAAAATACAAAAGAATTACAGAAGAAGAATTTAAGGCGTTGATCAGGGCGAGCAGTGGGGGAAGATAAACGACAGCAATACCATGAAAAAGGGAAGTGAAAAGAAAAATAAGTGAGAAAATTCTCAGGTCAAAGTACTGAGTGTTGTAGATACACAAAGCAATACAAAGGAAAAAAAAAAAAAAAATCCCTTCCCAGCCATTAATGTTGCACTCTGGTGCAAAAGCTGAGGCTGCTCTTCTTTTAAAATCAGCATTTCCCCTGGTTCTCACAGGGGAACTTCCCTGTGCCCTCCCTGAACGTTCAACTGAAGGCAGCATTTCATAGATAAATAATATCAGGCCCCAAAGATGCAACTTTGGAGAAAATACTCTGCAAAGAACTGTCTCCTCAGAGCAGCTCTAAACAGTATTAATCCTGAGCGTGAATAGTTAAAAATATTTAACATATTAAAGATTAAAGTCAAACATTGTGGAAAATAATTATAGTTTCAAATAACTCTTCCATTTAACCTACACAGGAAAATGTAAAACTTCTGAGCTGTCACCTACATTGAGCCTTTCCTTTTTGAAGCTTCAGGTTTTCCACTGAGTCATTCGGATCATTGATTATTTAAAATACCCATTTATTGCCCACGCTAACGGGTAAAATTTGTGCAGGCTTTGCTTGCTCGTGTGCTGCTGAAAAGCCCCTGTCAAGCACCAGGGAAAACCCGAGGCAAGCACCAGAAAATCGAGTAACATTATTAAAACATACTTGTAGAAAATGTGTTCCCTCGCTGAGACATCTTGTGGCGTGTGAGGCTTCCTGCAGCTCGTCAAAACGAAACTGTCGGGTTGCAAATTCAAACGGAGACCCGAGGAGCTGGAGAACTCTCTGTGAGGATTAAACCACACAGCTAAAGATTGCTTCTTTTAAACAAAAAAACTGCCTCGTTCCAGCACGGATGGCCTTATTTGCAGAGATGATTTTCCATTTGATAAATACAAATATGAATTGCTGCCCTTTAGGTAAAGCCCCCGTTCGTTTTCATCGCGCATTAGGATGAAGTTTCACTTTGTGGCACTGAAAATTCCCAACAGTGAGTGATGTCCAAACTGCCCAAACAAGCAGATTCCTACGCTGGAATTCCCATTTTTCCCACGTTAAGTTGGTTGTGATTTAGAAGAGCCCTGGTCACCAGTTCATAACTGAAGTGAGATTTGAATATAAAGAGGAATAATGAGCATTCCAAGAAAGGGTTGATCTCGGTGATCTGACAGAGCCACGGATTCCTGAAGCTGCTGAAATGCTGCGTGATTCAGGAAAATGATGTGCCCGTTCTTCCCCCTCAAACGAAAAGCTGAACAGAAATATTAGCATTTATCAGACATCAGAAAATCAAGGAAATCTCAGTCCTGAGCCTTGGGAGAATGGGCCTCATTAGTGCTGCTGCTCAGAGCCCTCATTTTCTCCATTACAGCGGAACAAAGAGAGATGCAAACTTGGAGTATTTTCATTTCTCTGCTCAATACCAAGCCCTGAGCCTTTCAAAATTCCTTATTCAGTCATGTATTCGAGTTGCCTTTCAAAATGAGCCTGAGACACAGCACTGACAATAGCAATCTGCATCTGGACATTTACATTTTTGTTGCATCTTGGGTTTGGTGCTGTTTCATGAGCTAAACTCTGCTCCCTCTAAGTGTTAACAGCCAGAAATAAGAGTTTAAATCAGAGATGCTCCCAAAAATGTCTCTGTTTTCACGATGCTACCAGTGTTGCTGTGTACGACATGAAACGCATCACCTCACATCTCACACCATTTCATTATCTGAGCACGTTGTGCAGATGAATTTTTCAAACAGAGCTCCAATGATCAGCCTTCCATTTGGAAATGTGAGGAATTAAGGACGGAAAAGCAACTTCCCTTCCTGCAGTCAAGGGGAACAGGATGCAGAATACTGGAGTTCCCAGGCCTGCCAGCAGATGAGAAGTTTTTCTTTCCTCTTAGAAATGTCATTGAGCTCACCCCAAAGCAGCAGAGACAGAAGCATTTTTTTGTCACTGTCTCCCCACCAGCGGTGCTACAAGGATTTGTTTTAACATGGAAAAACCATGTCCTTGGATCTTCCAGGGCACATCCATGTGCCTCATTTCACTGACCATTTCCTCACTTTATCTCAAATGAATTTTTTCCCTGCCCTTTAATAGGAAATTGTGCTGGAAAGGCAAAGCAGCTGGGACACCAGCAGGGAAGTGCAGCTCCACAATCTGGGATTGAGGATTGATTCCTCTCCTTCTTGGGCTATTTGCAGCTGATGGATTTTTGGGATCTACTCCAGCTCTGGTACCAAGGAACATTTTTGCCAATGGTCACGTCATGACCTATAAATTTGTCTGCAAAAGCTCTGATTTAGAGCATTAAAAACTGGACATTTACAGGCTGAACTGTAGCAAATGTACCAATGCAAATTAAAGGCAATCCCCCAATCGAATGCTGCAGAAAATAAAAAGTGATTTAAAGCAGAGTGGCTGGGATCAGAGCAGACTGTGCTCTTGCAGAGGCAGCTCTGGAGCTCTGCTCCTGCATTTGAAGCTGCCTGGCTCCTGCTCGGTGTCATGTGGGAGCCCTGGGCTGATTTCCTGATCACAGGAGCAGATGTTGGGCTGATGTGAATCAGCCAAGGGCCACTGGAGCCAGGGGAACTCCCCCTCCAGTCTGCACCCTCTGGGAGCTGTGCTGCAGCCTCTCCTCGGGAAGACACAGAATATTGAGAGCTATTGCAGAACTAATACCACAACAGATTCCAGAAAAAATAAAAATAAAAATATCTAGAGGCCTTTAGCTAGGAAAGAAGTGCTCATCAGGGGGTGTTAAACATTCAGAAAGACCTTGTGGGAGGAGATCCCTGAGGCAGCTGGGGTGTTCAGGCTGTGAGGGACACAGCAGAGCCCAGGGACAGTGGGAATGAGGGAGAGATCCCAGACTAAATCACTGCCATCGGCAGGCCCTTGGCTGCCTGAAC
This sequence comes from Rhadina sibilatrix, assembly GCA_013400275.1. NCBI lineage: Eukaryota > Metazoa > Chordata > Aves > Passeriformes > Phylloscopidae > Rhadina > Rhadina sibilatrix. The sequence goes on from VWYO01024056.1 coordinate 23,182, forward strand.
ATCTGAGAGGGGCCAGAGCAGCTGCAGAGGTTCCAGGGTCCCACACAACGGGATTCAAGGGTTAGAAATGGAAAGGCAGTGAATCCTGTCACGTTGGCAACATTTGATGCTGATTTTCCTGTTCAAGCCTGTGCAGTCCATCACTTCAAGAAACTGATTTTAAAAAGTGAGTTTTTAAGTACCACCCCAAACTGAAGAGTATTTTTCTGGAAGTGTAAATACTTCTTTTTTTTTTTTTTTTTTTTTTTTTTTTTTTTTTTNTTTTTTTTTTTTTTTTTTTTTTTTTTTTTTTTTTTTTTTTTTTTTTTTTTTTTTTTTTTTTTTTTCTAAATAGAAACGAAAGCAAAATACAGTGTGGCCACTGGTTCTAAATTAGCAAACCCAAGGGGAAACGTGCACAGGAACTCTACAGCTTTTGAATAAAAACGTTCCCTCTGCAAGGGAGCAACCCCTGAGTGTCTCTTGCAAAAGTCTGGGTTTGCACACCAGCTGAAAGATTATTATAAAATATCCTTCCCAGCAGTGGGCTGCTTCTTTGTTAATACCAGCTATTCCATTTGTATAAACCCCGGGATTAATGGGTGTTTTCCTATGTGCAACACAAATCTTTGCAGCTTTACATAACATTTTGTTTCTTATAGGAGGGAGATAGGGCTATGAAAAGCAGGAGTTTCTTTCGCCTAAGTGTACATTTAGTAAAGATATTTTATGTCTTTTATACATATTTTACTAATATATTAGAAAAAGCATTCAGATCAGTTCACATTATTACTCAGAAGAGGTGTTTAAGATGAGAAGGAAACATTTTCTAATTGCATAAATGAGGCGCGAAATTCACAAATTGTGACTCGTAAACAAAATGTAAACTCTTTGTAAAACAAAGCTATCTGTTGCTTGAAGGACAGGAAGGTGAGCAGAGCCCAATTCCCACCTTTATATTTGCATTATTCTTTTCCAAGCTAAAAAATATGCAAAAAATATCAAAGGAGCAGAGCTTTGTTCCGTAGCATTACATGAAGTCTGAACAGCATCATACCATGAGGATTTGTGTTTTATGCATAATTTATCACGTTGTAGGCACCTACATTTAGTAAAAATCGTTCAGAATCAAAATATCCAATTGTTTGGTTTTTTTTTTTTAAAGATAGCCCAATGACACTGGATCAAAGGGTCAGAGGGGAACTGGTCTATCCTTCAAAACTGGTCTTTTGAGTGTTTTTGCACCGTGGACCTGAGGTAAAATCAAACAAGAATAGTGTGGCAATTGTTCCTCTGAGAGCCAAGCAGCTTAATTAGATTACAGCTACACAAAATGCACTTGATTCATCTCTGATTATGTCTACAATGAAGTCACAGTATAAATTATTCTTTGGATGATACCAGATCAAAAGACCACCGAAGAATTGTCTTCCTTCATAATCAATTCCGGAAGAAGCACGTTTTGGATATTATTCTGTGGAGTTACACAGGAAGGAAATGAATGGGGTGTTAGACCCAGCGGCGCAGCAAGGTGATTTTCAGACAGCTCTGGATTTGGAGGAAGATTCTCCAGGGTGATTCTCAGTTATTTTCAAGTGCTTACTCATAAAGGAACAAGGTCGGTCTTTTTCCAAGAGCACGGAGGGAAGGGCAGCAGAGGGATGATTTCCCTGCCAGGTCACTGGCCCTGGTTTGGGCACTGAGTCAGGCCAGGATGTGCTGCCTTTCCAATTCCATCCTTCCCAGACCACACCAAGTGGTCACTCAGTGCTAAGGGAGGTGACACTGGGAGGTGGTAGAGGTGGGATGAGCATGTCTGGGGTGACAAAGACGTGGAAAAGGTGGTGATGAAACGGGCAGTGATGGAATAAAAGGGTTTTCTTTCCTTCCATAAAATTCCAGGATGGGTCTTGCACACCGGGCATTTTTTACCATCATACTCTGACTAGTTCTGAACACTGGGTAGGGATGGAATACAAAGTACCAGAGTCCAATTTCATTATTCATCATAGAATTTCTGCCTAATATCTAATCTAAACCTACACCCTTTCAGTTTAAAGCCATTCCCTGTGTCCTGTCCCTCTATCCCTTGTCCAAAGTCCCTCTCCAGCTCTCCTGGAGCCCCTTTAGGCACTGGAAGGGGCTCTGAGGTCTCCCCAGAGCCTTCTCTTTTCTCTTCTCTTCTCTTCTCTTCTCTTCTCTTCTCTTCTCTTCTCTTCTCTTCTCTATCCTAACTCTCTCAGCCTGTAAATGAAAAAGAGCACTAACTAAAGATACTATCTTTCTTTTATTTTACCCCTATGTCATCTTCTACAACATTACTGCATGGAAAATCTGCATTACATTTTAAAAAGTAAATAGCTGTATCGAGGAAATGTCAATTTTGTCCACGCAGACTGGGATGTGAAAGGGCTGCTGTCCCTCCAGCAGGTTGGGACAAAATGCTTTACATACTGTTAGATAAGCCATGCTGATATGGAATACCAGCAGCACTAATTAGCCCCCACTAATTTACCTTCCTCATATCACCATAACATCACTGCTACATTTTTGCAACAGATGGGGCTGTGGTGACTCAGCTGCTGTCACTTTTGGGGTTTTTTTTGGAGAACTGTCTAGAGCCAAGCCTCATCCTCTGGGAAGTGTCCAGAGATAAAACACACAGTTGCTCATCTTCTTTTTTTGTTCATCGTCTGAGAAATCGTTGTCTCTGTGTTTTCCCAAGGAGCTAAACCAAGTTCTCTTTCCTGACACTCCTCAGTCTCTGAGGGACTTGGTGACTTCATTTTCACACTCGGGAAGCTGCATCTGCTGTCATAACTTTGATTTTTCTTCAACAAGTATCATGGAAAATTGTCATGAGCTCTATCAAGCTGGAAGACTTTACAGAGTTCATTTCCAATCATTAAAAACGAGTAGACTACATGCAGGATCAGGGCAGTATGTATATAAAAAAACAACCAAACATACATATGTGCACACCCTAGAAAATTCTAGTTATGGCACAAAGGCATTAATTGCTAGGTAAAATTTCAGAAGTAGGAACAAAATTACCATCCCCTCTGTTCTGCAAGTGTATCTCTCAATTTCTTTCAATACAGTTTATCTTACTTCAATAAAAAATTTAAAAGTTTCTGTAGCAGCTTTATTTTTTTCCCCTCTAAAATTCCGGAAGACTGGGAAGAAGGGGGATTATTATTAAAAAAATGCCAAGTGTAGTGAGGGGAAAGATTAAAGTGTTAATTTTCGGCTCCACGATGGAAATAAATGCAAAGTGTAATGAGAGGAAGGATTAAATATAATTTTTGATTCCATGATGGGGGTAAATGCAAACTTTAGTGAGGGGAAGGATTGAACTGTTACTTTTGGGCTCCATAAGGGGACTGAATATGAAGTGTAGTGGGGAGAGTGATTAAAAGTGTTAACTTCCGGCCCCACGACGGGAGCGAATGCCAAGCGTAGCAAGCGGAAGGATTAAACTGTTAACTGTCGGCTCCATAAGGGGAGCGAAGGGAAAGTCTGGTGGGGGTAAGGATTAAAATGCTAACTTTCGCCTCCAAAGCCGAGCACGGAACGGATTAAACCGTCCCTTGGCGGCCGGGCCGGCAGCAGCGCAGGCGCGGGGAGCGGCGGGCCCGCCTCCCCTCAGCCCCCAACACCCAAGATGGCGGCGGCGCTGAGGCGGCCCCTCCTTCCCTCCCCCTTCCCGCGCTGCGTCACCGCTCCCGCCCTCTCCCTCCCCGCCGCCATTGGCCGCGGGCCGCGCGCGGCGCAGCCAATGGGCGGCGGCGCCCAGAGCGAGGCTGCCCCTGTTTCCCCCTCCCTCCCTCCCTCGCTCGCCCCGTCCCTTCCCCCGCTCGGTGGCACCGNGCAGCGGCCGCGGCTCCCCCCGGGGCTCGGCCCGGCCCGGCCCCAGCGGGCCCGGTTCGGGGCGGGTTGGCCGGAATTCCTGCAGGGACAATCTCTCCGAGCAGCCCCTAAAAGCCTGAGTCAGGGTTAGGGCCCGGTTTGGGTGTTCCGCTGCGTGTGTCCAGGATACCTAATTAAATAAATAACGCCCTAATCTTCGTAGCGAGATTATTTTTTTAAGAAATCACTTTTCTCTCTCTCTCTCTTTTAAATTTTTTTTTTTATATATATTTCTGTTTTCTGCTCAAATAGTTGAAAAGGAGTTCTGGCTTGTAGCAGAGAGCCCCTGAACTTTTTGGTGGTTCAGTTATTTGAGCTGTGAAGGTGCTTCCTAAACACAGCAGGGTACCTAATTTATTTGGGGTTTTCTTAGGAAATAGCCAAATTTTAAAGCTAAGTATCAATCCTCACTTTTAAAGACTCGGCCAGGAGTGCTGCTTGGAGCTTAAAACCAGTTGTCTGTACACGGTTCTGGACAAGAATTTTGGCGTTCTCCTGGCTGTTTTTTATTAGCCTCGAAGTGTCCTTTGTGTTTTCCGTAATATTCCAGTCTTTTGTATGAAGACATTACAATGTTTCAAAAGTAAAAACTCCTCTGTGTCCCTGTATGAATTAAAACATCAGCCAACTTTCCCAAGAAGTCTGTAACACCTGGATTTTTAACCTGTCCAGTTAGACTGATAAATCAGTTTATTATTCAGTTATGTCCAAACCTCTGGCAAAAAAAAAAAAAAAAAAAATACTGTGGGAATAATGAATTGCTCTGTTTGCTAACAGCGTTGTGAGGTTGGTTGGCAACCCCTTGCCTTAGATACTTATTTGTTTCTATTTCAATTTTGTTACCACTGAGGAGACAACGATAGGAAGGCATCTTTAGGAATGCACGCAGAACGTGCTGTTGCAGTGAAAAATGGGATTCATGGGAAGACAGAGGTTGGAATTCAGGTGCTTTGGTGCAGAATTTTAAGGGAGAAAGGCTGAAGCAGGGAAGGTTCAAGATGGACACATGCAGGTAACACCACGTGTGAGTGTGTCAGAAGGCAGGGAAGCTCCTTCAATCATTTTGTTTTATTTGCTGCAGCACTGAAACGCCTTTTCCCACCCTCCAAACCCACTGCTGGGCCGTGTTAAATTTTAGAGAGTGACATTTATCCAGCAAATCCTGGAGCAGACGCCTGCTCCCTAAAATAACCACGGTATAGCAGGGCTATTTTTCATACAATAGCTCAGGCTTCTGGCTGTCCTTGCTGCTCATTAACTGCTTACACATCACACGGGCCATCAGGCCGAGGGAATTGCTGGTGCCCACTCCCAGCCAAGCTCCTGGGGGCAGGACACCTCCGAAATCCAACTTGCAGGGCTGTTTGGGCAGAAAGTTGTGTGTTTATTTCTGAGAGGAAACCAACATTCGATCCTTATCTCCTTCACTCCTCCCCCCCTTTTTATCTCCGCTGAAATTCTGGTTGGCCTTGGGTTGTTTTTACAAAAACATCTTTTTTTTTTTTTTTTTTTAATTTTCCATGACAGTTCACCCCTAGAGAAATAAGAAATCACCCTGATTTTGGTGAATACCAAATGAAAGAGGTTTCTAGAGCTTATGAAAGGTTGCCTTGTTGTGAATTGCAAACTTCCTAAAAATGTTATCTCTTAATTCCGTGTGCTCAGATCAGTCCATTGACAGTTAGAGTGCCAGCAGTTCCTGTCACATTGTCCTTGCCTTCCAGGTTTTACATATTCACAGGAAGCTCTTGTATTTCTCACCAAAATTAGGGAATTTCCTGCATTTTATCCCTTAAAGTACCAAACATTCATTCACCTTTTTGGATACTCGAGTTAAAGTTGGACTTTGATTTTTTTTTTTTACCCCAATATGCTTCTAAAACTACAAATTCTGGCCTAAAAAAAAAAAAGAAGCAAACCCCAACACAAGCACCTGTTTTACATAAGGTGTTTAACAAAATTCCTTCATATGCTGAAGTCTTGGGTAAACATTTCCTGCACGGGCACGTTGTAAATAATTGCTGCCATGTGCTTGGAGGTGACAGATTGGTGGTGACACTGGGAATAGAGGGATTCACTGGGACCAGAAACCTCCAATAATTCCTTGTCCTTTCCCTGATTTCTGCTCCTGCTCAAAGGTGTAATAAAGTTTTTAATAGCGGGAGAGTTGGTGCTGGGAGAGCAGTAATTTGGAGCTGAGGCAGCATCTCAGGGAGGAATTGAAGATTTCTGGTCAGTGCTTGCAACATTTTTTTTTTTAGGGTCTTCAAGATTTTAGTGCTGTGGGGGGAAACCAGAATTGGTTCAGCACAAAGAGGAGCCTTAAAAACTGCAGCAGTGGCCACGGTTTTTCTCTTTAACCTCCCACCCCAAAGTCTGATGTGAAGAAAGGCTTATCTGGACACTGATATTAAATTATGCAAATACTTACCCATCTGGGAGAGGGGTGACTTTTTTTCATCTTGTGTCCTCAGTGAGGAACAGGTTTTACTTGGGTTGGTTTTTTTTTTTTTCCCTTGGATGAGAAAGGTTGAGCAGTTTTTCACTGTTCATTGTGGCCATGGCTGTGCTGACACCCATCCAGCCTTCATTTTTAATGCCACAGAATCTTGGAATTAAATACCAGATCTTTACCACACAAAGGGACAGATAAGTGCAAATTGTTCATTGTGTCCGTGCTAGAGTTTTATGAACAATTTGAATTTAAATAATACCTTTTTAGTTCTGTGTTTAGGGGTCTTGATTTGGGAAGGTTTGCAGAGTTTGGGGGGTGTTTTATTTGCTTCATTTTCTTTCACCTGGTGATTCAACATTACATTTTCTCTTGGTGATTGTTGCCTGCTGCAGCATTGCAGTCTGACTGACATTTAAGGGATTTTTTTTTTAATTAAATAAAAAATATTTCCTGCATTTTATTTCTCTGGAAATCCTGGAAGACCCTGCTGAATGTTTTCTCCCCTGCATTCACCTGTGTTGTTGGGCAGGAGATTAAACATTGCTTGAACAGTGTCAGCACAGGAGAGGTGTTAAACAGAGATTTTTCTCTGCAATTGAGAGATGCATGAAGGGAAATGATGATAATTCCGTGATGCAGAGCACTTCAAAACTAATTTTGGAGCAGCCATTGCATCAAGATGCTTGAAGATCAGTAATGTCAGGATTTTAAGAGTTGCCAGCATCATTCACTGGACTTTAAAAATACCAAAAATGTTTGGGAACACCAAAGAAGCTCCAGGGGAGAGAAGGAAAGGTGGTGGTGTGAAATATATTGAATATTGCAGGTAGTTTGAAGCTTTCCAACCCTTTCTGTATCCCACACAAAATAGTCTGCTTGGGATTAAATATGGAAGAACTGAAGGAGAGCAGGAATTTCACTCAGTGAGATAAAAATAGGTTCCTTTAAGCTGACTTGAAGTTCTGTGGTGAAGCTCATCCATCTTGTCACTTTCAAACGATACTGAGATATTTGTTTAAGGCATTTTCTCTGCCATGCACAGCTTCTCCAGGAAAAATGGAGCTGGTGGCACATGTAATGTCATATTGATTTTTTTTTTTTTTTTTTTTAATCTGGAACTCAGGCTCCCATTTCATTCTGAAGGGGGAAGAGTTGCTGAGATGTGAATTTTTCTGGAGGCATCTTGGGTTGGCTTTATGATCCCAAAGCATTTTTATCAGTGATCTTGAGAGCAGATTTCATTGCTCCAGTTTGGGGTTGAGGTAGGATTTGTATAGGAGGGGAATGATGGCTGGAGGAGGGCCTGAATCACGGGATATAACTGAGGAAAAGCAGTCTGTTTTCACAAGTCTGTTCCCTGTGGGGTGTGTTTTTGTTTTTATTTGGAATCCCAGACCACACTGCTGCTGGTAGCAACTTCCTGGGAAGGAAGGAAGGAAGGATGGCACAACCAACTCATTTTTTATTTACAGTAACTATTGGCTTTGCAGTTCCCCAACAGAAACAATGTGCCTTTGGAAACCATTGCCTGGGATGAGAGGAGCAGCCAAAGTTCTACAGTTACTCCTGTGCTGTCACAGCTTCCTGTTGGAGGTGTATGAATGGAGGAGAATATTTCATAACAGCAAAAAAAAAAACCAAAAACCCACCCCACCCAGGAGTGACCACAGGCTGAGCTGCTGATCCCTTCAGGGGATCACAGGATCCCATTCCAGGTGTATTTAGGAAGGGCTGGTGGATCCCAGCTGCTTGGAATGTTCCTGGTGGTGTTGTGAAAATGCCCAGAATGTCTCAGGATCTTGCAGGCATCACTAACATGAGATTTTAATGATAAGCTGAAGGGCTCAGTCATGACTAACGGTCAGAAATAGCCCTTATGATAAATCTGAAGCTAAATATAAAATATAAAATCTGAAGCTGAAAGGAGGATGGAGGGGTGGCCATCATAGGCCGACAGAAATAGATCTGATCATTTGATTTTTTGATGTAGCAAATGACAAACAGGATCCAGTGACTGAAAGAGCCACGTGAATTCCTGACTGAGTGTGCATGTTTTTCAACTGGAGTCCTTCCCAGGGCCATTCTGAACTCTGCTTTAAAACCCTCTCTGGTGAGAGTGGTTTCCTGCTCACAGCTGTGTTGCTGGGAGCTGATTCAGATAGCTCAGATCTCCCCCAGAACAGAAGGAATAATTCCCCACGTGCCAAGACACCACCAGCCATCATCTCTGCCCTTTGAGCTGTTCCCCAAAAGGCAACACGAGTTGGTCTTGACTCTGCTTGGCTTTTTACTTTCTCCAAACTGGGGAATCCCATGGCAGAGCTGACTTCAGTTCTCATTTGTTGTGCTGCTTTTCCTCTCCCTCAGAGGATGAGCAGTGCCAGGTTGACCTGTAACTCTTCTGTCAACAGGCTCTGTTTACACAGAGAGTGATTTTAGTGCAGCCAGGTTTTGGTAAATTGTGCTTAAGGGTGACTTCACTGGTGGCTTCTCTTTGATGTGAAGGCTTTTGTGATTCCAGGGCAGGAATTCAGGCAAGGGCCTGTCAGCTTGTGGCAGGAGGGAGAACATTCTTCTTGTTCCAGCAGAGGGTGTTTTAAAGTCTGATCAACTGCAGATAGGAGTTTTCAAAGAAAGAATTTTCTAAATGACAAATCTGAGGCTTTTTTTGGTTGTAATGCTTGTTTTGGTCCCACTCAGTTGTCCCTGTGTCAGCACCAGCTTTGCTGTGACCAGCAGTGTCATCCCTGGAGTCTGGGAAGAGCCATCCCTCTCCCAGGGCAGCTTTTGGGTGGGAATGCTGATTTAGTTGGCTTGTGCTTTGGGAAGGTGTTAAAAGTCTTGTGAGATCATCAGGGGTGTGGTACAGTTCTGCAATCTCATTATCAGAGGGCTTTCCTCCCATTATTTTCATCTCGGATATGCCAAATTAGTTTGGAGACACTCCACTGAGCATTTGAGAGCAGGAGCCTGGAGAGTGTGTAAAGTTGCAGCATCTTTCCAAAGCCTGGGAAGTGCTGGGTGGGATCCAGCAGTGGATCAGCTTCTCCTGGAGCTCAGTGAAATATCCATGGAGTGATTCCTGCCTCCCTTGTCCTGGGGGCTTTGGGCATTCCAAACCATGCCAGGCTGTGGGTTCTGCCCTGCACTTGCAGTGCCCTGGCAGGAATTTGAGTGAACTCCTCTGTTCTGCCTCTTCCCTGGTAGCTGCAGCTGCTCCTGCTTTTTCCAGAGCAGGAAGCTGCTTTGGGAGGAGGTTGGATTTTCCCCTCAGACCAAGCAAATTCTGCCTCTAGAGCAGCAGGGACCCATCCCTTCTTTTCCACTTTTTTTTTTTCCCTATCCTGAACGTTTTTCTTGTAGCTCCTCCCTTGGAGGAGCTGCAGCCTGGTGCTCAGCTGAAATTCGATCTGCTGAACTGAAATAGATGGGAATTGATAGAAATAATGATGCTTTGAAAGGGAGCTTTTAATGCTTCAGCTCTCCTTGTTGTTCAGGAGGTTCCTTGTCCTTCTGTCCTGTGCTTGGGGACATCCAGCTTTCCCTGGGCTTGTCACAATAAAAATGGAATTGTTTGGAATTTTGCTGTTCTCGTTCGCTGTAGAGTTCAAAGTGTAGAAAAAAAATCACTCCAGACTGATTTATTTCTCTGTTTTCACTGCAGTAGCACAAGCAGCAATAAACCAATTTTATGTATATTTACAATTGATTTATTTTCCCCACTATTGTCGATGGCACCTGTAGAGAAAACGACAAAAGAAATTGCTCTTTGAATGTCAAAAGTTTTAATTTATAAATAATAGTTCTGGAACTCAGCTTTGCTTGCAGGGTCTTCTAATTTGAGCTTGTTTATAAAGTTATTTTACTGTTAGATTGCTATGGTCTTTTTAATGCTTTTGGTGCTGTTTTATGCACAACTCCTTTCCATTTTAAAAGACACAGTTTTATTCCTAATTCTTTTTTTTTTTTTT
>VWYO01024058.1:0-13676 GCA_013400275.1 Rhadina sibilatrix
TTTTTTTAGACTCTGGCTCCACTGGCTTCCATTCAAACCTGCATTTTTGAATATGCTGAGCAACGAATTAAAAACACAAATCCAAACAAAACCAGCAGTAGGGGCACTGATAGCAGTGGAAAGTCTTTTTGCCTGGTGACATCCATCCTGTTAACTTTTCAGGATATCCAGGTTCCAGCTGTTTCTGCTCTTGTGGAGCGATGTGACCTGGCATAAGTGAGCTATTCAGCACAGAATAGAGGGCAGCACGTTTGCTTAAACAATCATTGAAATAGTAATAATTTTAATGCAAAAATGTGTCCCAGCAGCTCGATGGATTCGCAGCAGCACAGTGTACGTTCTGTGCTTAGGGCTGTATGGAAAATCCAGGATGCTGGAAAAGAAGGAAGAGCTCTGCCTCCCGTTCTGCAGGGAGAAAATTCTGTCACTGAGGCACCAAGAGGCAAATCCAGGCTGATTCAGGGAGTTGGGAAAGGACTTAAACTGAGCCTGGAATCAGTGAGTGTCAGGGTGCTGTTCCATGATGCAGCTGAGCTGCTAAAGCTGCAGGTCCTGCTGGAAAAGGAGATTCACTGAAAGGGGAGATCCACTGAGCCAGGGCAGGGGGCCCAAGAAGCCAAAATCCCAACTCACCCCTGCTCCTGGGAGTGGGAGAAAGGAGAAGGCCACAGGGCTCCCCTCACTTTCTCCTGCTGTGTCTTTTTGAGTGGCTGCAGAGCTCTGAGGATGCTTTGTGACCCTGTCCCAACATCACAACCCCAGGGCAGCAGAGGTTTGAGAAAGGAAAGGGATCCTGCCCTGGCTCTGCCCTGTCAGCCCCTGGCACCCCTCCAGCACAGCTGGAGGATTTCACTCTTAGCTCTCTGTAATACATCGACAGTGAAAGGAGTTTCACTGTGAAATAAACAAACTGTGGGCACATGGAAGTTAAGTTCAGTTGGCAGAAAATGGCATTTGTGGTATGTGTGCATTGCTTCCTATCCCCTGTCAACTCTCTGAAATAATAAACTTCAGTAGCTGACCCAAATGTAAGTACTCAAAATAAACAGATCGGCACCACTTTGCTTGGTTTTTTACAGAATAAAAGGCTCCTGTTATTTTCAGAGCCTGATTTTTCCATTTCCCTTAATGCCCTGACCTCTCTTTACTGGCCCACTTATTAGTGACACTTACTTTTAGGAGATTGTAACGTTGCTGAAAGCACAGAAAATACAATTCCTCCAGCCATTAATCCTTGTCTTGATGCTACCTCCTCAGCACAATGCCTCTCTCTTTTACTCCTGGCTTTTTTCCTCCCTCTTTTTCTTCCCCCTTTTTTATCCCCTCTGTTTACCCCAGTGTAGCCACTCCACGAGGTAATTCCCTTTGTGACCAGCTTGCTGCAAACTAACTCCTATTTACACTGGCTGCAATTTTCAATTAAAGACAAGAACTTAACTTTAGTGGAGGGTCCTATAGAGTCCAGCGTTTGGGACTTAAGATTTGCTTTCCCAGCTTGAGACTTTGAAGTTGGGAAGCCGGAGAGGGAGCCCGGATGAGGTGGCAAAGTGTCTTTCACAGAAGGGCTTTAAAAAGCAGAAAACATGTTAACCCCCAGGCTCTGGGGCTGGGCAAAACCAAAAAGGTAGGGAAACAAATCTCATGCAGAAATGAGGCACAGGCCTGGTACCCCAGAAACGTGATTTAAGTGGCTGAGTTACCCTTTGTACAGTACAATAATTGTCAGTGACATGAAAACCGTGCTGCTTTTAAAGAATATCTTAAAGTACCCGGTCTACACACTGGGCTTGAAGCAGAAGGCTGTGAAATGCCACTTAACATGCTGTTTTAAGCTTACAAAAACCAACTGTAGGCAGAAGGAACTGTAAGCTTTTTGCTTGTTAAACGAGCAGGACACACGAGAAATTATTGCCAGACCACGAGAAGAATTTCCATGTCCAACATTCCCCTTGACAGTTCCTCATTTAACTCTGTGTACATTAGGATAGCTTAGGAGACTGCAAATCAATGTTATAATTTAAATCAAGCAAATCAAGGTTATAATTTAAAAGATGGCAGATGCCATTTATTTTGTCTGCACCTACCACAGAGTAGGTAATATAAACTGGGAGGTTTTCTAGCTACATTAAATTATATATCTATATGTATCTATATCTGTATCTCTTATAGATACAGATATAGATAGATATCTTATAGACAGGAAATCTATATCTTATAGACAGGAAACAGTCCTGACTATTTTTGATCCTCTCAGCCCCCAGCTGAAGAAAAACCATATCTAACCCAACCTTTTTTTTTTTTTTTTTTTAATTTCAGCTCATCAAGCTTTAAACCCCCTCCATGCTGTCTGCTAATAAGAATTAAATCATGTAATAGCCAGTGGATAAATTAGCTGAGCACAAACACAATGCTTTATTTAACAATTTTTATCATTATTTCGAAGCACCCAAGAAGAACAGGGTCTGAAAAGTTTTAAATCTGAATTAGCTTAACTACTTGTGACAAGTTTACACATGAGAGACATCGAGACTGTGTGTTCTACTTGCTCCTTCGAGTTTCGTCCTGGCTTTCTGTTTGAAAGATCCCAGCCAAAGTCAAATCAACCCACCCTTTGCTGATTTCCAACATTAGACATGTCCCCAGCTCTTTTTTATTTTTTTTTTTTTTAACCTTGCTTTCAGGCTGACTTTCTCCCAATTGAAATTCAGTTCCTGAATGGTCGGTTTTTCCCTTGCTTCTAAACGTTGATAAAAAAGGGTTTTCTTCACTCCCTCAATTTGATGTGACAGGGCCCTGACATGAATAATGGACGTGTTTCTTTCACAGGCAAATCAACTTAATTTAGCATGCTTTTATACTTTCAATGGCAAAGCCACAAGCCTGTAAATTCCATGAGATCCTTTGGGTTTGCAGAAATCTTTAGAATTAGCAGAAAATGTATAAAGTAAACAGCACTTATTTTGTCAAAATACTTGAATAACTTTTATACAGGAGCTAGAGATGAATATATCACTGCCTAATCAGATTGTGATTTACATGCAGTTGAGGATGGGCTGCCCGGCTTCAGCCTGCCCTTTTGCTGAGGGAGAAAAGAGGGGTAGGAGGACTAAATAATCACAAATCCTAAATAGAATTAAAATCCCAAACTCTCTTCTGAAAGTGAAGGAGAAAAAGTGGAATTTGAAGAAGAGGTTTATGCAATAGAGGCTGTGTCAGGAGAGCTCCATCTCCCTGGAGGAGTTGCTGCTCTGCAGCTCAAGAAATGAAGAGAGAAAAAAGAATATTATTTATTATCTAGAGAGGAGGGTGAGAGACCAAAACAATCCACCAGCTTTAGAAAACAACCTGCCTGTGTGCCCTGACAGGTATTGTTTGGGAGAGGTCAGACCCTTGGAGCCCTGATATCACAATTTCACATGTGCCAGCTCCACCTCTGCCTCACTTTGCTGCTCAAGGTGTGTTAAAGCAGTGCTGGAAGATTTCCTTTATGCTGCACTACAGCAAAAAACTCCTCTTTGAAGCTTCAGGGATCAACTCTGGGCTCCTCCTTGGCCATGTGGTTTCAGGATGTCCCAGAGCTCCCCTCTGACCTACCATAAATCTCGTCTGGAGCCAACAAATGCAAGGGTGAGCTCTGCTCTCTTCCCCCACAGAAAGCCAAGGAGTGGAAACGAGGGGAACTCTCTCAGCTTGCCCTTTTCACCTTTAGGACTCATCTCCCAGCACTGCTGCTGGTAGCCAGCAGCCTGGTGACACTATCAAAAGGAAAATAGAGGTTAATTCTACTGTCATTACTTATTATTGTAACATCAGGCAGCTGTAACGGGTCATTCATTAAAATATCCTGATAGTGCTGCTGGTGGATCCGTGAATAGGAAATAGGCTGGTTTGGGGTGTACAAACTTTGCTGCTAAAAATCATTCTGTTTGCATAACAGAGTGTTAAAAAAATATATATAAACCCTTTCTTTGTAGTGATAAATATAAAGGACCCAATAATTGATTGTCAATTAGATAAACCTTTATTAAAGCCAGAAGCTGAAACAAGCAGTGCACTGGTAAAGCCAAAGAGCTCAAGCCCTGACTCGTGCCCCATGCACAGCTTTCAGAGTTTTCCCCACAATTTCCCATTTTTATAACTTTCTGGTTTACACACAGCCCTTGGTCCCTTTTCAGTTCATGTTTTCCCATATCTGGTCATGGTTGAGTTTTCTGATTTTGGGAGTCTGGGGTCTCCTGCCCTCTCACGGGGGTCGATAGACGAAGTCTCTTTTCTTTGCAGCACGTCCCTGGGGACTTCCCACTGTGGTCACCATGGTTTCACCATATTTTTCATTTTTTTCTCTTTCTTCATGTCTTATGATACAGAGTTATATTACATTATCCTGCACCAAGGCTGGGCTTTTTTAAACTTTTCTGTTTCTGCAGTTTCTGCAACTTACAGTTATTGCTTAATGCCTTCTACATATTTACAATTTCTGCAGTTTGCTTAACAGCCCCCACAGATTTATAATTATTAACTGTAACATTTAACACAAATTACCTAAATCATTAATTTCATTTATAACAGTAGTATTATATAAATAAAAGAGAAACTAGTTTAGAAAAGGGTCTTCTCAAATGAAATGCTGCTTGACTGGAAGCCATCAGGCTGGGTAGGGAAAAGCCAGCCCAGAGATGCTCAGCTGCATTCAGCCTTGCTTCCCTTGATGCAATCAGCATGGCTCAGGGGATCCCACATACCTCCAGGTCTGTCTGTAATAAGTAGTTAATCAGCCAATTAGGGGAACCAACAATTACAAATTGGGAAGAGGAGAACAAGGAAAGAAGAAAGGGAGCGAGTCAAGGTAGGCTGCAGTCCCTTTGAAAAGGTTTCTAACATTAACTCCCAAAGAATTACGTTCTACCCTACCTTGACTGATTTGTTTCCCCCCTTCCTCCCCCTTCCCCTTTTCCTACTCGTTGGGTCATTTAATTGGCTGATTAACTAGCAATTACCTCTGGGACCAGCTCTATATAGGGTCTCTTTTAATCGAGAATTTTATTGACAAAAGCACCAGAGCAAATTCATCTCTGGTGCGAGCTTGCTGGAGTGAATGGCCTGACACCCAGCACAAAGTTGATCCATTGTACCACGGGCACTGTGTTTTTAAAGCATTTGATTAACTCGGAACTTTTAAAATTGCCTTCCTTTTCTGCAAGGTCTGTTCATTTTGGGTAGGAGAGGGGGCAAGAGCTCAGGAGGGAAGTCAGATGTCTGGAGCAGGAATATCCTGCAGCCCCGGCTCTGGGTGATGACAAAACAGTGACACAGGGTGACACCTCCCTTTTTTCTCAGGCTGGCACTGCTGCAGGCTTGCTGGCAAAGGCTTTTCCCTCAGCATGTGCACAGTGATTAATTGGCAGTCCCGGAGGGTGGGGGACATCTCTTATCATTGGCCTGGCGTGCACAGCTGAGTTCCCCAGCCAGGGGAGAGTGTCCCTAACAGTATTTGGGCACTCAGCACAGAGAGTGAAACAGCTCAGCTGTCCCTGGTCCATTTCCAGGCCCTGTTTGGACCATCTTTTACATCACTTTCCCTCTCCTTGTTCCTGGCACTCTGCTGGATTCCTGCAGCCCTATCAAGACCTGTGCTTTGTGCTGCAGGAACCAAACCCAGTGCATTTATTGCACCAGAAAGCTTAAAGGGGGCAGTGCAATTAGAAATCCTCCATTCCTGCATCTGCCCGTGTTGTCTGCAGCTGCTGCTCCCTCAGGCTGCTCTGCTGGGAAGGGAATGCTGAACTGGGCTGGAGCCTCCACACGGTTACCAGGCAGTGGGGAAAGCACGATGCAGGAGGGGATGGAGATCCTGTCCTGGGAGAACTCGGACCAAAGAGCCAGCTCTGAGCACTGGAGCCAAAAGGCAGAGGATCAGATTATTGAGGGATCTGGCAAATTCCCTAGAACACTGGGGTCTGGCAGGAACACATCTCTCCCTGCATGAAAGGGGCTCTGTGTTTTACAGTTTCAAACAGCTCACGGGTTAAAGATAGGCTAGCCTGGGAATAGAACAGCCTAAAGACCAGGAATATGGGATATCTGTGGGAAGGGGGAGAAAAAATGGCTTTTCCCCTTGCTATGCAAGGACAAAAAAGTCCTGCTGCAGGTGAGGCAGTGACAGGTTTAGCAGCAGGTCCTGTGTCTGCCACCCTGATTGTGGAGCTCCAGGTGCTGCAAGGAGCAGCACAGGTGAGGCAAGGCTGTTGTGCAAATTTAGAGACAAAAGGCAGAGGTGTAAGCCATGAAAGTGACAGTGGATGTTTTATGGAGGTAGAAGGATGGAGGTGGGGCATAGAATCACATCCCTGTCCCTCTGTCCAGGACAGCACCTTCTGAAGACAGCAATGCCAGCTGCAAGTGTCCCTGTTTCTACCTGGACATCACCTCTGCATGGCTGCTCACTCTCAGTCCTGTGGTGAGGGCATCATGTAAACGTTTTCTTGCTGCACATCAGATTTTCCTGGCTAATCCAAGCTGTCTTGTTAAAAATGTTTATGATACAGGTCCCTATATAATAAAAAATGCTGGTATTTTTGATAAAGCCTAGTTAATCCTTTCTCTTCCAAACTTCTGCACTTTGCATGAAAGGAGATTTGGCCTGGAAAAAGCAGAGAAAAAGAGGGGGAAATAATTTTTTTTTCCTAATGAAAACACGCTATCTGGTTCAGGGAGCAGCTGAAAAAAATCAGTGGAAGAAAAGCCTTATCATAATGGGTCTCCTTACAAGACACTTCCTTTGCTGAATAAACTGTTATCCTCATAGTGATAAGAAACTTGTAATAGAATTCCCAGGATCTGAGGGATGTGGTTATTAGAGGGAGAGAGTAGCTTTGCCTATCTTTGAAGTAAATTCAATCCCATGAGGTATTTTGAGTCTGAGATCACCTGATACCCAGTTTACATCTGAACTAGAGAACAATACATTTGAATTATCATAAAAGTGATAAAACCTGTTCCTCAGATCCAGACAAAGCTTGTCACTTTGGTGGTCACAGCTCTGGATTTCCCTGGAACACAGCTCATCCTGAAGCTGGATATTTATGAGTGTTGTGGAGAGATTTAGTGGAGAACTAGCCCAGAGACATTGTAGATTACAAAAAACCATTCCTGTCTTTAATGCTAAAAGCTTTAGAAGCCTCAGATTAAGGACAGATACTCCTCAGATGCCAAATGGGCAAAATTCTGTTTAGAACCTTTTAAAAGCAATGTATATTTGCCTTATAAACTAAGATGCAAATTTACAGGCAGAAGAAGTAACTCTGCTCCTGGCCATGAAGGGAGGAAGGAAGTGCAGGCAGTCATTGAGGCAGGAGTGCAGCAGTGCCTCTGATCCACCTCAGTGCAGGAGCTGGTGCCTCTTCATTCCTCCTTCCTTCACCTCTGCTCCTCCCACAAACCATTAGAAGAGGTTTTCAGCCATGAAGGGAATGAGTGACATTTCCAGGAACGTATCCCAGGCCCCTGCTAAAATCAGGATTTCCTCTAGGCTAGGAAAGTTCTTTCCATCCTGAGCCAGTGGAGGTCTATAAGCCAAGAAGAGGTGGATGCTGTGCTGGGCACTTAAACATTCCAAGTCTTCTGTCCTTGCAAAGGGAATGAGGGAAAAGGGATTTTGTGGAAGTTGCTTAGTAGAAGGTTATCTGGAGAAGGCAGAGTTAGTCCTCTGCAGCAAAGGACACCAGTTAGGGACTTTCTCTATCTAGGAAAATGCACAACCTGTTAGAAGTGGTAAATAAAAATTATTTCTCACAGCTTTTGAAATTCTGCTTGTCCTGAGCTGGGCAGCTGCCAGAGCAGTGGTGGAAAGGTGTGGTTACTGTGGTTTTGGGGCTTGCTAGAGAAACAAGGACCTGGATGCAATATGTTAAAACCAAAGGAGATTTTGTTTGTCTTACTCTTATCCCCTACTCATTTGATGTCCCTTAATGTTGTGCTGCCTCCAATATTCTGTTGGGGTGGAGGGAGAGGAAGTCCTTAATGGGTGCTAGTTTATACCTCCGTGGTGTCATCAACTCACTAGGAGTGAAAGTGGCCTCTTCTCAAAGGTGTGGGATGGCAGATCCTCTCCCAGCTGTGGACTGGGATTCAGGCAGCTTTTACTCACTGCTGAGCATGGCTCAGACATGCAAGGGGTGGCAGCCCAGGCAGCCCATCCTAACAAGGGTGAGGATATCACAGAGCAGGCCAAGGGGAAGAGAAGTGGCTGATTTTCAGTTGATCAGGCAGCTCCCCCCTTGGGATGTGCTGTGCCTCTGCCCTGCACCCCTCCTGGCCAGGAGGCTGCTCCCTCCCACCGCTGCCAGGAGTGACCACGGGAACACAAACGAGTTGGGAGCAAGGATATATACTGTCACCTTTATAAAAAAATAGAAAAATACAGGAGCCTAGTGCCCCTGTTTCCCTTCTCCTGCCCCCAGGCATCACTGCAGAGGCTCTGAACAGACGAGCCCACTATTACAATGTTGTCAGGGCCCTGCTAGTTTTCTAGTTCATATCCTTGTTCATGCTGTTTGCTAAGTACTTGTTCACTGTGACAGCTTTCAGCAAAACAGAACACACTGAATGCTTCTTTCCAAACAGCTCTGTCCTGCTGGGCTTCAAGTGAAACAAGCCCTTCAGACTCCATCATGTGAACTTTTCATAAGGAACAATCTCCTTCAGACAATTCCTTTCAGAGATACTATCCGTGAAACTGGGACTTGGGGATGAGGTGACATCACAGCCTTCTTCCTCTGGCCAGGGTCATGGCCACCAAAGTTGTATTTGTTAGGAGGCCTCCACATGGCATGGTGCATGATTTCCTTAATTACCTAATGTTTCCCCATTAAAAAAAAAAAAAAATCTGCGACCACTTGAAAGTGCATTTTAGTATGTTTTCTGTTGAAAGAAAAGCAAAGGCTTTTGTGCAGACAGCCAGATCTTGGCTTGTGAAAAATCAGAACTGATTAATGAAAACATAACTTGCCTGCAGTTAAATCTTGAAGGCAGATGTGCCAGAGCTGCTGGATCAAGACAGGCAGAGCTTTGCTGTTTCCCTGGTTGGTGTCTGTTCCTTGTGCCATCCTCCCTGGGCTCACCTGTGCCCTTGGTGGCAGCAGCCAAGTGTAGAAAAAAGCAGGAGGTTTGAATGGCAAGGCAGGGTGTGCATGTCCTTACCACTGAATTAGCACATAAATGGGGCAGAAACGACTGGGTTAGGGAGTCTGGGAGTGTGCAAAATGTTCATGTCCACTTCAGCACAAAGAACTTGGCCCACTGGGTCTCCTCCTGTCTCCTGCTACTGAGGAGAGACCTTAAAGAATTTCCACCACTTTTCCAGGGGGCGGAATAGGAATAGCTGATCCCAACCCAAATATCACAGATATCTGCCCTGCAGATGGGCAGGGGAGGAAAAATAATGTGGTGAAAGCACCAGAGAAGCAATCCCACGGAGGAAACTGAGGGGAAAGAAAAGTTTCAGGTTTAAGATTGGATGGAGAGAATGGTCCTTTGGGTAGTGGTGCGTCCCACTGATCTAGGAATGGAGATTTAAAGTGCCTTTGTGCTTTTAACTATTCCTGGTTTGTTAAGTTAAATATGAAAAAAAGATGCCTCATGAGTGGCTTGATATTTCATTCTGGTATTTCTCTTTTACACTCCAATAAAGAATGGTTCTTCTGCACTGCATTGCAAAAAAAAAAGAAAAGCCAAAAGTGGCGTGAAGAAGGCATCACCCTTAAATAACTTAAAATGCTAACTGGAAAATAAATCTAAGAAAAATGTCCTTCAACCCAAGCAGCGTTTGGTCCTTCATGAGAACGTGTTAATAGCGTGTCAGCTGCCTGGTGGTGACATTTGTAGCTGAAAGCTCTTTGTTTATCCAACTTCCATGATGAAATGTAGGAGAATGATGAGCTCCAGAATGTGTCTTTCCCTTCACTCCGTTGTATAAGATGTTGTTCTTTAACTCAGATGGTGTTTTTTCCCCCCCTCTGTGCTTCTCTAAATGTTATTTTCTGAACAAGGTTTGATTTACGTGACTGAGCCAATCTGTTGGCCAAATTTAAAGGGCGTGTGATTTATATGAAAATTTTGTCTATAACATACGTATTCTTCAAGATACTTTCTGAACCATCTTTGGAATAAACTATTGTGTAGACTGAAAAAATTTACTTTGTTATGTCCAGAAGTAGCAATTTAGTTTTTCTGACTTCCTATAAATCTTCATTCATTTTCAGTCAGACCAGGGAATTCCAACACTCTTTTCTTGTCTTGAAAATAATTCAAGACTAAGAATGTGCAAGCAGGTCTCTCTTTTTATTCCACATGCTTCTAATGAGAAATATTAATTTATAACTGCAAAAAGTTACGCATTTTGCCTGCAGGGTTCTAGCTGAAGTCAGTAAAATTGGGGCAAGCTTGGGGCATAAGTTACTCATGATCCTGTGGAAATTTGTGCACACATGGAGCTGCTGTTGTGGAAACCATTCTTCTTCCCAGCTGCATCCCACCTTAATGAGAAACCACTTCCATGTGCAATTTCACAGGTGTTTCTGTGCCCAAATGAAGAAGTTTGAGGACAAATTTTAAGTAGATCTGCCAGAGTTTGATTGGAGCATTTACAAATGCTCTGTACTTGTGATTCCCTCACTGATATGGAGAAGGGAGGCCATCCTCAAACTCAAGTGTTGATATCTGTTTCTTTTCCTTTTCACAACTCAATGCTGTGCAATTCCCACTGGGGGTTTTTTAACACCCCATCATCTAAGAGATTGAAATAATTTTAGCAACAATTAGTGACTAATAATTAATCCTGATAAAGGAAAAAAAATACGAACAACAGAAGGGAAAGACCTCTGAAGAGCCTCACAATATTTACAAATCAATTTGCCTTCATGTCTGTTCTTAATGTAACCATAATGAAATAACACTTGATTAATAATAATATGCTTAGTTAATAATATTGCTTTGGAGTGGTTTGCCTTTAGCTGTTCAATTTACCCTAAGCTGTCCAGATCTCATTCAACAGGGACAGGCTGTGATAACCAACCAATTTCAGTGTCAGACAGGTGTGGGAGTTGGTCACAGAGCCTGTGGCTGTGTTGTACAGCACCTCCTAAATAACAATTTGCTTCTCTTTTCTGTCCTTTGAACTCATATCAGAAAACACAGAGAGGAAAGGAAATGTCTGCATGTGGGAGAACTGGAACACGGAGTTATCTGCAATCACGTACTGCATTTTGTTTGTGCTGGGCAGAGAAGAGTAACTCCTGTGCTCGGCTCTTTCCCTTGAAAAGCGCCCGGCCCAGGTTTCGAGTGCAGGCTGGAATAAACACAAACAAACGTCGTATTCATTCAGCTGGGGGCTGCTCCCATTCACCCCTCCGCATTCTCTCACCCCTCTCAGAACCGAGAAACGCACGTTTCCAAGCGGGGGGATGAGGAGGCGCTGGGATGGAGCTTTTTCTAAGCAACCCTCGCTTTTTCACGATTCATTAAACCCTTTCTCCCTCGCGTGTAATTGGACCCCTCTCATTTACATGCATGAGGGATGCATAACTCTGGGAGAGGTGCTGCGGTCCGGGCGGGAAGGGGGGAAAAATAAAATAGAAAAAAAGAGGAGCCGGCCCTTGAGCGGCCAGGGTGAAGGAGACACGGGAAAACTTGGCCGGGGAGAGCCGTGCAGAGGCTTTGGGTCTCTGGAAGGAGCCGGGGCTGTGCCAGGGGAAGGGGAAGGGGAGGATGCTGGGCGAGCTCGGCGCTGCCTCGCCTGACCCCAAAGCCGCCCGAGCAGCCAGCTCGGCTCCCCGGAGAAGGGCAGCTCTGTGGCTGCCCGCACAGAAGCATCCGATTGATTAATTAATTAATGAATTGTGGCTAGTGGGGCGTCCAGGGCTCACAGCCCGCCTGCCGAAGCTGTTTTGGGATGGTGGAAGGGAAGAGACCCCGTTCCTCCCTCCCTTTGCACCGTGGAAAATAACTCTTCACACCCAATGGATTTTATTATTATTATTATTATTATTATTATTATTATTATTATTATTATTATTATTATTTTCTTGCAAAGCAATATCAGAATTTTAGTAAGCTTGTTCATGGTGGGGAAAAGCCCCCAGCCAGAAGGTGAAATATTTAGCTGGTGGTTTGTATTGCTAAATTTCTACTTAGGAAGCTGCGCCTTGCTCTCAGTAGAAACTGCTCCTCCCTTTCTCTGCACAGGCTCTGTGCTGCTCATCTTCACCCAGCTCTTCAAAGTTGCTGTGGCAATGCTGAGCTGTGTTTAAAAAAAGCTCTAACATCATGTCTCCCACTGGCAGCTCCTGATTTGTCAGTGAGGTGGGGATATAACCAAACTTTTTAAGATCTAGATACTGAATAGCAAAGCTTATTTTCTAAGCTGTGTTTTTGGCTGCATAACGCATGGGACAGAGTGCCTGGATGTGTCAGACAAGAAATGAGGGTCTGGGATCTGCCCTGCAGGAGAAGGACCAGTTCCTCTCCGGGAATCCCTGCTCTTCCTGCCAGCCCTGCCTGGGGCTGCACTTCCAGCCCTCCCTCAGGGGAACAAGCAGAAACAAACTTTTCTTGCTAAAAACGAACCCAAGATGCTGGTGCTGTGGGCAAAGTGTAAAAATCTCTACATTCCAGGGGAATTTGTGGGAAGGGACTCCTGGTGGCACGGAGCCTTGGTAATTCACTTCCAGAAACAGCAGTTGGCTTTACACGTCTGAAGAGATGCTGTTTATGGTGGTAATAATTTGGTAATTTTTAAACCCTTAACAGAAAACAAAGAACGTGATGTGACCCCGTGGTGCAGCACTTAGAACTGTGTCTTTTGTAGGGATTTTTTTTTTTTCAGCTTTTATTTTTCTAATGATTTTTCTGCAAACAAGTTGAGTACTTTTGATGGAAGAAAATATTAAAACGCTATCAGGGCTAACATTTGTTCGCGTGTTGTCGATGGGAAAAGTTTTAAAGGAATGAAATAAAAAGAGTACATCGATGTATTAATGAGCGTTGCTTCTAAGCTCTTACTTTATATGCTCAAGCCCATCTTTTAGCTTAACTTCTATTTAAAAAGTTGAAAGAAACGAGGAAATCCCTGCAGAGAACAGCCAGCCACACTTCTGAATTTCAATGTGTCCCTCTAGACGAGCGCCTTTTATTTTAAATGGTAAAGTTGTTGCTTTAATCAGGAGACAATCCTTATATATTAGTTGTGCTGGCTTATAATTGTGAGGGCTAAATGATACACAAAACTGGATACACATCTTTGCAGGCCGCTTAATGGGGAGAACTGAAAGCAAAAGTAAACACTAACTTTGCAAAATAAAAGAAGTTAAAAGATAAGTGTTAAGGACCTTTTCCTTCTTTTTTTTTCTTCNTTTTTTTTTTTTTTTTTTTTTTTTTTTTTTTTTTTTTTTTTTTTTGGAGAATAAAACAAGATTTAGTAGCTTTCCACTTAATTTAAATGAAAAGAATCGCTACCTTACATATTGCACTGATAATGTGGGGGAGAGCGAAAACAAAACCGCCTTTGTGGCACTGACACCTCCTTTAGTTGTTGTGAAGGAACTTTTCCCCTCGGTATCTGCTAACCAATTCTAATTAATGCTGCACATTCCTCCACTGAAATCATTTAATGCATAACTAGG
>VWYO01024059.1:0-27005 GCA_013400275.1 Rhadina sibilatrix
ACACCACCATGGGGAGCCTGTTCCAAAACTTAACCACTCTTTCAGGGTAGATTTTTTTTCCATGTATCCTATCTAACCCTCCACTGGCTTACCATGAGACCATTTCCCTTTGTTCTGTCTCTGTTTGTCTGGAAGGAGAGGCCTGTCTCTCCACATCCTCCTTTCAGGCAGTTGTAGAGAGAAATAAAAAGTCTCCCCCAAGTCTCCTTTTCTCCAGGATGAACACCCCCAGCTCCCTCAGCTGCTCCTCATCAGGCCTGTGCTCCAGACCCTTCCCCAGCCCTGCTGCCCTTCCCTGGACTCGCCCCAGCCCCTCAATGCCTTTCTTGTAGTGAGAGGCCCAGAACTGGACGCAGTACTCTTAACTTATATCTTTCTTTTTCCTGCTAACCTTAGATACAGGTTTACCCAAACTTGGTTTCTATTATTTTGTTGTCTAGTATTATCTATTATAACTCTATTTCTAATGCTAGTTTACATGGTCTACTAAATATATTTATTACAGTTGAGTTCTGGTGAAAGCTGTCGGCCTGAACAAATTGATTTAACCTCCTTAGTCCAAAGTGAATTTTGCATGAAACCCTGCTGGCAGAGAGGTCTCTGCTCATTATTCTGTTCATGCTTGACCCTTATGAATGATATGTAATTATAGATACCACAAAAAAAGAATGAAATATGTACATGTATCTATATATACCTTTATATATGTATGTCTGTATGTTTAAGTAGTCCACACAAATGCACATGATTACACAGCCAATGCAATTCCTTGTTCATAATTGCTGTTATTCTAATAATTTCTGCTCTTCCAACATGTGTTGCTGTGCCCTTTGAAGCAGAAAAAAAAATCTTTTTTATTGTTACAAAACCAAATCCAGAAGAATTTCCACTTTTGTGTCAATCTTTGGATGCTGTAAACACAATAATAAGTAAATAGAGATGTCACTTGAGGGTGGGAAGTTCATCATTTACATATGTAAACTTGGGAAAGGGGAGGCTTTTGCCATATAAGTATTATCTATTATATGCAAGTATTATCTATTATATCAATTTGCAAGAAGGGAAGGTATCAAACAGCTGGTGTAGAAGTAGCTATCATAATTTTCCCAGGGGAAAAAAAACAACAACAAACTGTTTTATAATATGTGTTGTGGTTTTGCAGGTGACTCGGCAATGAAGAAAATGTAATTTTCTCTAATGAACTGTGTTTTATGTGTTTGTCTGTTGTTACATCTGTTGAAAGACAATCCCATTTTTATTTACTCTGACCATTTCTATTGTGGTGATTGTTAAGTATATTTATTTGCAAGCAATACCATTTTCCCCTTTCTTAAAAAAAGCAATAACATATCATCAGTATCATATTGGACTTAAAGTTTTTGAGTTACTGTTACAATATCAACCTTAAATGTCTGTTACACAGATGAAATCATCACAGTGCAATTGTCTCTAATTCTGTACTTATTTATTTCCATAGGTCTGAAAGAAGGAGGAAATGTAACCATCCTTTGTGTTTAGAGTATCTTATTCAGTTTTGCTCTGCTATACTTGTTTTGGACAACTGTAGGCTCAGGCTTTCACCTAGTTGGGGTTTTTTTGTTTTGTTATTTGTTTGTTTTGGGTTTGTGGTTGTTTGTTTGTTTGTTTTTTAATGTGAACGATGTTTTCTTTAAAGAGCAGAATAACAAATCATAACAGTGTAAACTGATCCAATGGTCTAATCCTCATATGGAAATTTCATTCATGGATCAAAAACATGGCTAAATAAATTACATATATTAAAACTGGCGAGATAATGAAAAATATGTTTCTTTTCTGTTTCAAGAAAGTGGGTTATTTGAAGCTGTTTTGTTTGGTTTTGTTTTGTTTTCATGCCTGCCCCCCTAAAAAAAACCAAATCAACACAAACTGACATTCCTATATTGTCATAAAACGGAATGTATTTGAAGTATACACCTCCAGATTAATAAAAACAACTGAAACCCAGTGTTTTCTCTCAATTCTTTCATGAGAAGTGACATAGGTATTTTGATTTGAGCCTCAGATACTTTTTCTCTTAAACTTTGTTGAGTATCATGAGGTTTCAAAGCTCAACAACTTATCCTCAGTGTATTTTGATGAAAAGAAACAAACAGCCATCCATTTGTGCTTGTAATCTGCTATTTCTTCTCTTCTACAGAGAAGAAAACCTCATTCTCTGAGTGCTGAAAAAAACTGAGAAAGATTTCTCCCCATTTCTTTCTTGATCTTGAAAAACAGATGATTGTGACTGGATTAATTACTGCCTCAAAAAAAAAAAAAAAATCCCAGATTACTGCAAGTGGGCGAAACTACCCCTGCAATTATCTTTCTGTCAAATACTTCAAAGTCGGTTAGTTCTGTGTGAATAGAGTTTGATTACTGAAAAATACACCTCTAGTTCTTGTAAGTAATAACAAAATAGATATTTGGAAAACCTAATTTCTTGAGGATAACAACCTGTTTCAAGTGTCATTCTACAAAGAAGTAAACACTATTATTTTTACAACTTGAGAAGGTTAGGTTTAGCACTAAAAGATACATTATAGGATTAGCCAGGCTTTGTCAAACTGTGTGAGTGATAAAAGGTTTGCACAGAAGGATGGATGCATTTGTGCTCAGCAGTATAAAGGACTTAGCAATAGTATTTTTTAAAAATAAAAACATGCCAGTTTTTGGCAGTGACTAGTGACTGCAGGTATATTTTCAAAACAGAATATTCATGGAGAAATCAGAATAAAAATCTGGAAAATAAAAATTACCCCAAAGAGAAAACCGAAAAAACCCAGACCAACTCAACCCAACCCAACCCTTTCCCTCTTCCCCAAAGAAGAAAGAAAAAAGAAATGCTTATATACATAATCAGCGTAGAACATTTCAGGAATTTGGCCAGTCCAGGAATGCTTGAATAATGAATACAGAAGCAAGAATAATTACTTCCAACAATAACAACAACACTATTCTTGTTGGGTTTTTTTGGTTTTGGTGGGTTTTTTTGGGAAATAGTGTTGCTTCATTATATGAAAGGTGGTTAGCCCACTAGAGTGAGCCTGGGGAGTTATTTCAAAGTACTCTATTATTCAAATATAGAGATTCCTGATCCATGATCAGCATTTCCCATTGTGTTACTGGGAGATGGCCACAGCTAAAACTTACAAGTATTCATATAAAAGACACAATTGTTCTTCCCTTGAAGTTAGACTGGTCAATTAAGAAATTGCATGCCTGATTTACTTCTGATCTGGCAGTAAGGAAAATTAGTGTCAACCAATAAAACAGCCTGGAAAACAGAATATTAGTGCTAATGACATGGCATTCATGTTATCAGAATTACAGAGAGTTTAACTACTGCTGTTTCTAACCTTCTTTTGATAGATATGAGGAGTGGAATTGCTCTATGTGTGCTGCTGGAAAGCATCTGATTTACCTGCATCCCAAGGAAATCCAAATAGTGTCTTCTGAGACTACTCTGTGATGTGTACTAAAATGAGTGTGAAAACTAAGTGATTTGCTTCAAATGGTACATTTGATGCAAGACAAAATGCTAATGTAGATGAACCTTTGTCATTTAGAGCATTTCCAGCTCTTATTAAAAACATCCAGTTTTCAGAAATGTGGTCTAAATTGGTAGATATAGCTTTTAAAAACATCACCCATAAACAGAGCAATTTCTTGTAGCCATAGTTACATGGCAGATGCAACAAATATGCCATTCTCAGTCTTCTCACAGGGTAGAATCAACTTTAAGAAAACAAAATTTGTAATTGTCCCTAATTATAAAATGAAATAACACTTCTTAAGGTCTCACTGTCATCTCCAGCCATTTAAAATTTTTTCTTAGCCCTTACTCAGGTAACTCCAAAAGGCAAAAGAAATTGTTCATTGTTCTTTCATGCTACTTCCATTCCTAGGTTTTTCTTTATCTTTTTCTTCTTGCAAATGCAATAATATTTTTGGGAATTTTTATGGGAATTTTCAAGATATGTTTTTATGAATGAGATAGAAAATGTGTGGGCTTTTTATCTCTAAGAAAAGAAAGAGATTGATAAGACTCAGGTTATGACCTTATTATTTCGTTCATAGCAGGCTGAAATCAAAGCTTGCAAAATTCTCCATCAGTGTGCTAGCTGAGGTATCTCAGGGTAAAGTCCACATGTGAGAATGTCAGACAGCAAAATGTACTATGGGAAAGAAAAACAAATTTCTTTAGCTCAGACCACCAGTGTGTAGCATAAAGGGATTAATTCTGTGGGAACACTCTTGACACCTAATTGAACCATGCTGGACCAATATCTCATAAAATATTCCTTCACTGCAATTAAAATGTGCTGAATTACTGCAGATAGGATTCTCATCCAAGTGACTAAGAGTTAAATTTCTGTATTGGCTCTGGGATAGAGCACAACATGTTATTAACTTCTTAGGCAACTACAGAGTGTAAGAAAACTTGCCCAGGGAGGACATGCAGAGTAACAGTCTTCCTCATCATGCCTAGAATACAAGATTAGGGCCAGACTCAGCAGGAAAACAGATTAGTTAGTGATCTTAAATCTTAAATGAAATGTCTACTCACTAGTTTATGTCAGATTCTAGCCAGATAATTTCAGTTCCAAGGTACCTTCTGTTCAACAGGGACATTACTGAAAACATGGCCCTTTTTTTCATTGATTCAGTGGTTTGACATGGTACTTTTGAATCAAAAATGAACCTCCTGGTTCTTCAGCTGCTGTGCTGCTACTGTCACTGACAGTCCTTGGATTTATTTCTGTGGACTAATAGGGATGAAGCATACCAACAGGAGATAAATAATTGAAAGAATAGTATTTTTAAATAAATGCTAGTACTCTGCAAGACAAGAAATGCACTTTCCACATGAATAATGCAATACCATTTGTGTGTACTGTTATGGATGCAGTAAAATTATCAGGTAGACCTTGTGAGAAGTATGTTCCACATCATTCTCTATGACTACAAGGGGAAAAATTCTTCAGAAAAGAAAACCACACTGCCATCTTGAGCATTCATGCCCTGTAATCTTGCATGTTCCCTTTTGTTTGGGGGAAGGTGCATACTGATATTTGGGAACTTACTGATATTTGGGAATAGAAATATCTCTCATTTAGACTGTGTTGTCTTTTCAAAAGAGAAGCTACTGACAACATGCATGTCTGATTGATACTTCTAATAGGTTTTTTTTTACTGGAATAGGATTTCTGGTCAAACCTGAACAGGAATTCCAAAAAGCAATAGCTTAAAATGGTAAGATCGCTTCCTTATGAGAGCTAAATTCAAGTACTTGCTCTTTCTAATTCCCAGTACTGATTCATCTTCACTAATTTTGGTGTCTTCTTCCTACTGTCCTTGTCTGACCTTACATTGCCCCAGCTTCATGGTCTTTGAGCTGAACCTGGTGCAGGTGTATCAGGAGACATCAGTAGACTTTCCAGCATCTTTCTTGACTTGATAATTCAACCCCCTTGAGCATGGACACTCTGGCAACCTGCATCTCTGAGAAATCTCAGTTTATAACAAATGCATTTCAACCATTCATGCTGTTTGGAGACAAGCTACCACTTATTGGTACAAACAGTCTGCATAAAATCCCAGCTGCTAAAAGGTGTAGATATTTAAAAGTAGAGGCTCCCCTCATCCTAATCCTGCTGCTGATCCAGAGAACTTTTTCTCTCTGTCTCAAATGCAACTTTTTTTCTGCCTGTGACTATAATCCCAACCTAGTTTTCCTGTCATCAAATTAGAAATTGAAGAGTAGCATTTTTTGCGTTGGTACTTATCACATTTCTTATCATGAGAACACATGTTAGAGGAAAATATAGAACAATCATTGGCATGAGTCAGTGTTCCACCAAAATTTGAAGTTATGAGTTGTCATATAAGCACATATAAGAGAATATAGAATATAGCAAGCTTAACATTCAGATACTCTGAGGCACCTTTTCACTCACATCCAGTGGAAGGCATTTTACTTTTAATATGCTGCATGTTTTGTATACTCAACAATTCCTGTTTACCCAGAATTTTGTTGGAAGGAACAAGGAGGAGGTGTATGCAGAACAAGCAGTAGATACATTTGAAAGACATTAATATAGTAACAAATGGAACATGTCTTCAAGTTTTCTATGCAGAATGATTGAAGATCCATTAAACAAGTAATCAACTTCCTACCCTTCAAATACCATGAAGAAATACACTGAATGAATCACACTACACACAACAAAGTATTAAAAACTCATAGAATACATTTTGAAATGTTTTATTTTAAAAATTAGATTTCAGCATGGAAAAATCAAGCCATAAATTACAGTGTTTAGAAACCAAATCTGGGTTGACATTTTCAAATAATAGGCTTTTGCACTATTTGCTAAGACTTCCTAAGGTTGCATGTTAGGTCATGGAAGTGAAAAATGCTAATTAAAATGTTGAACTGAAAGTCAATGATGAACTTATAGGGAAGTGTCACTAAATATGCAAAATAAGACTGATGTAAACAGTCTTAAATTTGGCTTGTTAGAAAGACAAATGTACTGAACAGAAGGAACTGTAAACTGAAAAATAGTGATAGAAAATTTGTCTCCCAACCTGGAAGCTGTGAGCCCAGGACTAGGCTTGAGAGCCAGAAACTTGAAAAGTACAGCTGGCTTTTCTGAAGTACAGCTGGGTTACCTAGATACCAGAGATATCCTCACATACCACTACAAAGTACCAAATCAAGGAATTGTAATGACAACTTGTTTTCTGGAAAGGTGGAAATAATCTGGGAATATAAAATGGGTCTGAAAGAATAGAAAACATCATAACAGGTGTAAAATAAAAATTAACATCATATATTGACTGTTTGAAGTGGTAATGTTCCATGTCATGTTGCAGAACAACCGTTTGAAAAGGACTAAATTTTTATCCAAAGTTGAGTCTCTGTCTCTGGGAACTTCCCATGTTGCACACACTTGAGGATATGTGCTGTTATATTGGTGATAAAGTTTACTCAAGAAAGATAAATTTGTAGTAACCTGTAATATCCTTTTGGGTTTTGCTGTCATAGAAAAGTCTACACCTCCTTGGTTTTGCTGTTATTTATTGCTGGATAATATTGATTAAGACAATATAATTGATTATCATATTAATTTGTAACAACTTGATATAGATCATAATAATCACAGAAGCACCTGTTAGTGATGGTTTTGCAGTAGCCCACTTGCTAAAGTGCAGGATGGACACATACATGTTATTTTATAATTTTCCTGTGGTTGGTATTAAAAGAATTGGAGAAACAAGAGATCATAAATATGAAATCCAGGTGTTCTGAGGTTTTACCACAAACCTAACATTTGAGAATGATGCCTTAAGTTTTTAGCTTGTATATTTTTCAGATCCTGTACTGCATTAGTGTCTAGCTCTGAACTCCATATGGAGTGTTAGCAAGTTCTCTTCATGTTTTGGTCAGACAAACAAATCCTTCCAGGTCTGGGAACCAAGGTCATCCTTGGCCTCAGGTCCCAAAAAGTAAAAACAAAAGTGAATCGGGAGGAAGAGCAAACTGGGGGAATGTGACTTCATTACCTGAAGTTGTAATTGGACAATTAACCCCCAATATGCAAATAAACCAAATTTAAATCTGTCTGACAAACTCGTGACCATCGTCCATCCTCTGAGAGGCTTTTGCACTGCCCAAGGTGTATCTGTTGAAGGCCTTTAATAAATATCTACTTTAATCTCTAACTCTGTCTAGCCTCTAGGGAGCCACTCCAAATCATCAAGTAAACTAAATTAAAAGGGAGAGGTCTTTGAACTACTCAATAAACTAGAGAAAGTTAAGGGAAACAGATGAGGTACAAGTTGTCTACAGTAACAATGATGCTATAATTTTATTTCTTTTTGCCTGTTAAAAAAATTAAAAGGATAACATTTTCACAGTAGAGAGAGGATTCCAATGCTTCATAGTATCCCAAATTAAATCTCCATATGGAACAAATGAGACATTTTTCTTGACATGGAGATATGGGACAAAGCTAGAAAAAAGAAGTCTTGTTATTAAGAATTTAAACTTTTAGCTTTTATGTGCACGAAGAATATGTACACAAGCCATTACTTGGTCAAGGGATCATCATGAAGGGTGGTGCTGACAAACCACTCCTGGAAATCACTTCTCTGTTTCCACTTGTATAATGGATTTTAGAGTTCACTATGTGACAACATGACCTCCTGTAGAAATTACTTGTGAAGTATTAGCCTCCTGGAAATAACATTTTAAAAATGCTATTATTCATACTAGTCAGCTGTAACACCATTATATTACTTGGTGCCATTTTGATCTCTCAGAAGTCGCTTCTTGGTAGGACCAAACCAAAATGAAAATAGATTTTTTTTCTTTCCAGTTTTTTACACAAATGGATGAATTATCAACCATGGAATAACTAAAGGCACAAGCAAGTGTCCTGCTTTCGGGTTTCAGCCAGATATATACGGTTATCTAGGGTAGAAAATGGAACTTTCACACATTGAAAAGTGGCTCAAAAATAACCACTTTAATTGAATCCTACCATGAACAAGTTAACTGATTCTAAATCAAATTTTAAAATTAGTTTCATACTAAAATTGGTAAAGATGATGCAGTATTAATAAGAGTTTTTCTCGGTTGTTTTGACTTTGCAAGCAGAGCTTATAAGGACAAATGAGAATAACTCTTGCAGAAACAGTAACCCACCAGGCAATTCAATAATATCTCGTATGATTATAAAATATTTATTGTGACAGAAAAAGAGAGAAAGTGACAGAGAGGGAGCATGACATTTGTTTTCAAAATATGCAAATCTTTTTAAAAATGTCATTTTGAAATAGAAAGAGGAAATAAACAAAACTAACCTATTATGTGATCCATATTAAGAGAAAAACAGTTTCAAATTTACTGAGCAATTGTTCTATGACAGAATCAAAACTGTTCTAAATGACCATGAAATTCTAAACCTTTCAGCTTGAATTCTTTATAGTAATCAAAATTTGTGTTTACTATTTTGCTATTTTGTCCCTCTGGTCTTGATTTTTAATTGATGTTCTTTATCCCATAAAAGTGATCACTAGGAAAGAATGCTGCAGCTCTCACAAGTGAGGTCAGTGGAGAGATTGTAATTGACTCAATCACCCAGAAGGAAATGTAGAGATGTGCTAGTTTTCATAAAGCATAACAGACATTAAAATTCTGGGAAAGGAATAAAGCATTATAATATGGTATAACACTTTTTTTTTTCTTTTTTTTTTTTTTTTAGTATAATAAATTAAAAAATAATAAAATGTGTTTTATTCCGTTTTGGTTTTGGTCTTGGTTTTGTTTGTTTGTTTGTTTGGTTTGTTTTTATTTTTTTCCAAAGCAAATAAATTAAGCATTATTAAATTATTCCACCAATCATTTCAAAGAAAATGTATACAAGTGACCTGAGGCAAGATAAAAGGAAATATTTCAACCTTATCTAAAGGGAATGGGCAGAAGTCAAGAAAAAGGTGATTTTTATTTGTCAAATATTAAACATTCAAGTGCAGGTTCTGCATTTCATCTTTCTTCTCGAACTTTGTCTTTTTCTTCTTATCTGAGGAAGAAATCCATCTTCTTCCAATGGTTTGTCTTGCTCTGACAATACATGGCAGGACTAAAGTCAACATAAACTGTCAGAGATGCAGAGGGTTAAAATGTTTAAAGCAAGCAAACGAACAAACGAACAAACATCTTTCAACAAGTTGTGTCATATGTCATTGTTTAAGTGTGTAAGTCTTTCACTTCTGGAAAGCACCACTTGAAACTGCTGCTAAGCATCACTATTATTTTTACTGAGGTCAGCATTCAGAATTAAAAACAGTAGCAATATAAAGTCTCCATTCAAATTAACCTGCAAATCAATTTAATTATTACCAGAACTTCTTCTGTGACTCTGAGCAAAAGGGAAAAAAGGGAGCCTAAACCCTCCTCCTAGACCCAGTGGGGATTTTTTGTTTGTTTTTTTAATAATTTTAACCTTTTTAATTAGATTTTCTTTTTTTTAGGATATATGTCAAGAATCTGAACTCTGAAAGTGTTTGCTATTTCAGCATTTATTTTCCTGAAAAATAGTCACCAATTGTTTTCAATTAATTTGTTCAAAATACATTTTACAAAAAGATTTTTTTAATAGAAATTTTCAAGTTTCTTTATGAAAGTTGTAATGGATATATGTTATTAAATGCAGTACAGTCAGATACTATGGTAGTTACTGCCACAGAGATTCCTGTACAGATATGAAACAATGAGAAAAAAAAGGTTTATATATTTATATACATAAGCATAAAACTTTCTGCATTAAAAACAATTTTGGTGACCACATCACAGGCAGGAACTGATGAAGGTAAGAGTCTATTATTTCACTACTTGGTAATTCTTTAACTATAACTCTATTAGTGTCTCCATAAATATAAGGACAATATAGTCTATTACTTTGTGGGGGACAGGTGTCCTCACAGGAGGCCCAAGTTTATCACAGAATGAGGAAAAATCTTTAGCATACAGAATTTTTCAAAGGAATCTTCAGATTTCCCTTTTTCACCTCAAATAAACATAACTATTTGATTTTACGTGCAAGGCATTTTGATGTGCCTTGTTATTTGAATATATAACCACAATTTCGGTGAATATACAGCTTTTCCTTTTTTTGCCATTTAAGAGCTTCTGGGCATAGCCATAGGATTTTGTCATGGTTTAGTGAAGATTTATTGTTCTTCAGTAGTAACAAAAGAGAGGTTTGGAAAACATTTCCATAATTTTATGTGCATGGTTCCTTATAGCACCAGAAACCTCAGTCACACAAGAGTTTTCATGAAGAGACTTTTTGGCTCTTGACTCTACATGTCTACAAGTTCCAGTTCCTGAAGGCATGCACAAACTGTGCTCCAAAGCTCATCACAACATCAAGTACTGGCACACATTGCAGTTCCATTGCAGTCTGACAGAGGAATGATATTGGAGCAGGCAGAAAAACAGGTTTTCTCCATCCAAGATGTAAAGCCATGGGGGTATATCCCACATGAAAACAACTGTAGAAATGTGTCATAAGATAACAGTACCTGACTTTTCCAAGAGGGCAATCAACAATAACAGCTAATTGTTTGACATAAGCATTCCAAAACCAAAATAACCTGTTATGCTCTCCTCTGTTTTATCTCAAATAAGAGACCACAGAAGGTAATTATTCTAAAATAATAGGTTTGTTTGAACACTGCTGGCTCTACTGATGTTTTAAGCTATATGAAGCTTAAAAAACTCTAACACAAATTAACACATATTCTTGTCATTATAACCAGGGAAAAGGAGTACTACTATGGCTCTTATGTCAAATGATGTGCCTGACTCATGAGGTATAAAGGCTCCAAGGGAATAAAAGAATGTTGTATGGGTAGCCTAAGTTTCAAGTTGTTGGTTAAAACTGAATTCAGAGGTTTCAGTAACTGTTATTTCACTCAGCTCTACAGGACCACTACATGTTAGTTCAACATCTTTTTTTTTCCTCAAACCTATGGATTCATTATTATTTCATATGAGCACATCACCTGAAGTACTCATCTGTGCCACTTTTTTCTTTTCATGGAGCAGGGAATTCTGATTAGATCCCCCCTTGTGGAGATTTCCCATTCTTCCCACTGATGGAGGCTCCATCTTTGTCAATGCCTTTTATTAAAACAGACTTCTGTTAATAACATTGTCTCCCCCCATTGCTACAAAAAAGCCTGTTGTCCTCTGTCATGCATTGGGACTTCCATTTAGTTTCTCAACTTCTCCTGCTGTTATTTACAGAGAATTTTGTTCACATCTCATATGAGGATGGAAAGGCCAACTTAACAGTTTACTGTGTCACCCGGTCCTTAGTATAACAAAAAGTAAAATAAAAGATGAATGTGTAGAATTGAATCTCTACACACTGAATCCAGTTCCATTGCCTGGTAGGCATGCTCAACTCTACTTTTTTTTTTTTTTTTTTCCTGTAAACTTTTGATAGAGTAAGACTTAATTCCTTTGAAAGGTTTTTGAATATGTAAAAATAAAAAGCCAAAGTGTGACTTTTGCCCAGAAAATGTAAATGCTATGAGCTTGACATAACCACAGTACATCAAATGAAATTGATTTCAGCTACAAAGATCTTCTAAAGCTCTTCTAAATGATTCTTTAAATTTTTAAAATATAGACATAATCATTAAATGTTTTAGAGAAAGACAAGATACTACAGCAAGACGTTTGCATTGTTAGCAGGAAATTTATGAAAATAAAACAGAGCAAGAGGAAGCAATAAAGCTAGGATGATGAATAATAAAGCAAAGGTAAGTGGATAAGTACCTGAGAGCACTGAGAAATTTGGGGTATGTCAGCTGGTTTTAAGACCTACCTCACCTTGAAGAATGAAGGACAGAAAGTCAGGTAAGTGACTGTGACTAATTCATCCTAGTCCCTTCCTCCCTGAGTCACTCACAGAAACATGGAACAGATAATTAGGCTAAAAATTTATGAAGCATCCTATACCTTCAAAAAAAACCAAAAAAAACAAAACAAAAAAACCCCTTCAACTCCCTTGGCCATGTAAGAAAATATTAAAACCTTGAGCTTTACCATTAAAAAAAAAAAAGAAGAAGAAGAAAAAAAAAAAAGACAGTAAAGCTAGGCACTCTAAAAGTTTTGCCTTGGTATTGGTATTAAGTGTTTTTTCATAAGTACTAGTTCAGTCTTTTCAGTATGCAGTTTTTAACAAAGATGTAGCACTCTGCAGGTAGAAGAAGTCACCTGGCTTTTAAATTGTCTTTTTCTCCTCAAAACTGATGACAGACACAACGACTTCTTAAATTTGACTTGTCCATTACAAATTACTTTTATTCAGTTTGTCTTCTTTAGAAAAACATTTGAGGCAGTTTTAGAGAAAAAAAAAAATGGGACTGAGGGCACTGATCTACAAATCCAAGATAATACTGTATCTCACTTGAAAAAAATGTCCAATGAACATATTCACAGAATCACGGAACAGCTGAGTTTGAAAGGCATTCCTGGAGATCATGTTGTCCAACAACTCAGCCCAAGCAAGGCTACCTAACAGCAGGTCACAGATGTCTTTTGACACCCCAAAATCTTTGTGGATCTACAACTTTCACAGTCTTATTGACCAATCTGTTCCAAGGCTCTATCACCCTCACAGTCAAAAAGTGTTTCCTGATGTTCCTCTTGTGTTTCAGTTTATTTCAGTTTATTTATTTTACTTATATTCAGTTTATTTATTTTACTTTTCGATCTATTTCCCCTTCTGTCACTAGGCACCACTGAACCTGGCTCCATTCTCATAAAAACAGTGGTTGGTTCAGTCATGATATCTCACTAACATTTGTATTTATTATTTCTGTTATACTGGTTAGGTTATATTGCCTTATTAAGAATTCAGATTGTGTGTCAAAGTCATGGGAAAAAATAAGCAAAAACCATTAGGCTGAGTCAAATTAAAAGCTTTCAGGGCCTTAACTGTAAAAATAAGTTGCAGTATTATATAAATATTATCATTTACCTTCTTAAATGGAAAAAATATAATCACATAAATAAGGAAAAAAAGTATCCTTTTCCATTATTTATCAAATCATTAACTGCAAATGAATAAATAGTATACTAAGTAGTATACTAATATTTTATATTGAACTCCCTTCCTTATAAAACTGAAATTGATGATACTATTTACTTTATTAGTATTGTTTTGAGTATTCTAGGAAATTATATTGAAATAGCTCTGTGAGTTTGAATGTTAGAAAATTATAACTGTTTTTATACAAATACTTTTGCATTGTCTGTACAGCTATTGTTGAATTAGTTCTATACTAATGGCATAGATATAAAGTGGAAATGGATGTTGCTAGCCTAAATGACATTCCTGCCAAGAAATTAATTGGAGAAGCCACAATTAACATTTATTAAATTATGAAACTGTGCTATATGGGAAAATAAATACTTTTGTTGGAAAAGCTGCAGAAAGACATAAGTGTGATACTTAAAAGAAATTTTTAAGATTTCTATTGACTCAATTTAGGCAGCCTGGTGGAAAATGTATATTTACATCAACACAGGAAGAGTAAAATTAAACCTTTTTATAAAAGCAACAAATATGGTTAAATGAGTCAAAAGAAGATATTAAAAAAATGCATCATCTCTTAAGCCACAGGATCTTCCATTGTGGAGCTTTTATATAAAACGTTGGTAAGTACATCCTATTTCCAGTATATTTGAATATTTTTTACCATATCATGCCATTATTTATGAGATCTTTTCACAGAAACTTATTTTAGTTCTGCTGATACATGCATTGTCTGTTATAACCATTGCATAAGAAAATATGTTAAATCTCATGTTAACTACATACATAAGGAAATAAAAGTACTAAAACTAACATGATGAAGAAAGAAAATATTCCCAGACTTTATCACAACTTAAAGAAAATCAGCAACCAATACTCATAAAAAGTATGCAAACACATTAAACCAAGTTCTAAATAAATGATGAGTGCTGTGTTGCAATAAACTCTGCCAGAGTATGGGAAACACCTCTATAAAAAGAATGCCTTTTTTTCAAAAATAATATATGTATGGCATCTGGTAGCACAAAGGACTGAAGAAATATATAGAACAGGCTGTTCAGATATTGTGGTAGTGTGGGCAAGTGGAATTTCTTATTCATAGCTTGTGAAACTGTCAGATTTTAGCAAATTTCAGTGCCTAATATCACAGACTGTAAAATTAAGAAATCTAATGTTCTTGTCTGTGTGCTCCACAAAACTGCTTTCTCATGCTGGAGCACCCAGTGATGTCCACAAGAGGCTTTCCCACTGCCTTAGCTGAGCTGGAAGACTTATTTGACAGAATCCTTACTTCATGTAAGCCTTTAGCTTTGTCATGCAGTCCTTCAAAATGGGCCCTGTATGCCAGTGTCCCTGAAAAACATTACAAGGTTGAGAAATAGGAAGATGGAAAAAGGGAGAGCTCTGGAGAAGAAAGTAAATTTGGCAAATAGAACCTTCTAACTCATTTTTTGCCTTGCTCATCATGCTTTTCTTCTACCAACTGTGATTAGTATTGCCATAAAAAAAAGCAGTACTTCCCTGTTCTTCCACTTTCTAGTAGGTTCTTTGCCAAGTTACTGGATGCTGCTGACACTTAGCTTAGACTGACATGCCTTCACAGTTCAGGTCATGTATCTAAGATTCCACTTGTTTTTGACTGAGGTGAGATGAGAACATGCTACAAGTAATATCAGGGTATTGAAAGACAGATGAAGTCAGGTGTCAAAGGTAGAAGTGGCACAAGCAGGGCAGCACACTTCTTTCTCTTACCTTATCATAGCCTTGGAAAGAGCTTTCTGAAAACCAGATTCATTAGACATTTACAGGTTTGTGAAACAATGGTTTAGCCTCAGTAAATCTACTTTTAAACCATCAAAATGTTATATACAGGGGCAGGCCAGCAATTTTTTATTTTAAATGGCTTTATAGGCTGCACTCTACTGGGCTTCAGTATTTTGTCAGTCAGTAGTGGCCATTTGTTCTTTCCACTGCTGGCTAAAATGTCTTTTGGATTGACAGTGGTTTCAAAGATACAGTGTTAATGTTTGAGGTCAATATTCTACAAAACTTTATCAAAATCTGAGATTGAGAGGTGTCTAATTACTTGCAGTATTTGTGATAATGATTTATCCTACCATCTTTACTATCCCCAAAAGTAGACCTTGTGCATCCTCAGTTGCTGAAATTGAATTAATAATTGGACATATTGGTCAGCTGCAGATTCTCAGTGTTAGGAACTGCCAGATCTGGTAGCCTGACTGAGGTGAGGTTGCAGAGGCTCCATGATCTCACATGTGACTGGGGGTACCCTTTATGCCTCACTGTGTACAGGGATCCGACTTTTATCACATAACACCTTTTTTTCTTATCAACATTAATGTGCATAATGAGCAGAATCAGTGCATGAAGCTGTGCAATAAAGGACCCCTGAACAGTCCCAAAATAAAGTGACTGGAAGTGTTACTGTGACTTTTACAAAGTGACAGCTCTATCTGACACCATCCACACACACCCTGTGAAGTCCATCCCACTTATATTTTTCACACTTTTGTCTTCATTTCATTCTACAGCACAGCTCTCCATGAACCTCTACCCACAAGGCCCTTTTCCCCTTCAAAACACATTTCTTCACCTCTCACTGCTTTCTTGCAGATAGAAGGATTTCTCTCCATCATATTGATGGAAACCTCCCCACCATAGTGTCTGGGACATTCAGTTCTTATAAAAATTTCCTTCTATCTTGAGTAGAGCTCTATACAGAGATGTTCATAGAAAAAATATGCTTGGCTCTGCAAATTTCTCCAGCCACCTTTACACGCAGACAAGTGCCTGTTCCTCTTTCACATTCTGCAGGTTCAGTTTCTGGCTTAGGTAAGAACTGGGAGAGCCAAGCCTAGCGCTCAAGTGACAATAAAATTATTATCTGGTCCTTAAATTCTACAAAACATTTCTTCTTTGTACTTCCTGCTGCTATTATTTTCTGGATTTTATTCATAAGTCTCACTGGTTGGCCAGGCCTAGCATTTCAGTGATGTGATTTCATCATTGTCATCCTCCATGAGTGAGTATGGAAAGGATATAAAGTAATTCTGCAGTGGGGGCAGTAAAAAAACCCACATGCATTGCCCTCAGGTGTCCTATGGAGCTCCAAAACCAGTGAATGCTCTTTCCTGATCCATGTTACTTCAATTTCTTCAACTCAAGTATAAAGGTTGTCAGACATTGTATGTGATCCTTTTCAGTTAAAACTTCCAGCTATTGACCAAACTCCTATTGAGACAGTCTGGAAATTACCTCCTGTAAGTTTACAGGACACAGTGGGGCTTCAACATCCCGAGCCATGCAGGTGAGGAAGAGCAGAGTACATGCTGATGGACTCAGACATTACAGGTAACATACAGAAGGTCCCTCATTCAGCCTGTGTGTGAGAGCTTTGGTGGATATTGCCTGCTGGGGACAGTTGTGGGAGAGCTCTCACACCAAGGAAGAAGTATGGGTGCTTTGGTCTTGAGGCACTAGACACTTACAGCAGATAGACAGATAGCTCTGATAAAGAGTAGCCATGGTTAAAAAACTG
This sequence comes from Rhadina sibilatrix, assembly GCA_013400275.1. NCBI lineage: Eukaryota > Metazoa > Chordata > Aves > Passeriformes > Phylloscopidae > Rhadina > Rhadina sibilatrix. Next base: position 17,206 of record VWYO01024059.1, read on the forward strand.
ATATCCAGGAAAGATTTAAACAGCTGACTGTTTTTTTAAATTATTAATATTTATTATTTTTTTNCCCTGACCAACAGGGTGTCAGATTGTAGCTCTGACTCTGTCAGGGTTTCCTAGGATTTTTGTTTACTTGCTTGCTTGTTTTTTTTGTACCACTACATTTATATTGTTAATATTCCTAGTAAAGAACTCTTATTCCTACTCTCATCTCTTTGCCTGAAAGCCCTTAATTGCAAAATTATAATTTGGAGAGGGTGTGGGTTTTACGTTCTCCATTCCAAGGGAAACTCCAGCTTTCCCTGGCAGATATCTGTCTTTCCAAACTAAGGCATTATTATGCACAGATTTGTTTTACATGGAAGAGTTCTCACCTAAGCCAGTTCTTGATTGACAAAGCCTTGTTTAAAAATGCTAAAAGCTTACTTTTGCAGTCTTTAAATCTAGATATAATTGTTGTTTAAATAACTGTGATTTATAATGGAAATAAGAGAATTGGCTTTTTTGATCACCTATGTCACAAAACAACCTTGCAATATTTAGATGACATGAAGCTGGAGGAGGTGGTCCAGAAACACTGTGAATGCCTTTGCTGGTGTCTGGTGAAAGTTAACGTTCTTGATGTTTCTTAGCCCTTGAAATAAGATCTGCAAGTCAAAGACATGACAAATGAGGTCTTGCTCAGTCTAGAATTTATTAGTCTGATTAAAAATACACTAATAAATATTTTAGACTGACAGGCATCTGTGAGTCAGAATTGTGCAAAACTCTTCAGCCACTAAACATGACAACCAACAGGTGCAAGATCAGTTCCTTTTCAATGTTTATCAGCCTGGATTAACCTTGGCTCATGTTGCCTTGTGCTGAGTGTCATGGCTGTGCATAGAAAGAGGCAGGCATAGAACTGGCAGAGAATCAAAGAAAAGTTCATAGAAAATTAGATTTCATTAGTCTACTACCTAGATATCAATATATATCAATAATTTTTTTTATTTTATTTTATTTTAATATTTAATATATCAATAAATTTGTTTCATATGACAAATGTCATAAAATTAAGGGGAGACAGATTAACTTTGAACAACCTCACAAAACTGAAAAAATATGCAATGAAGAAAAACCTTTAAAAAATTATTGGGTATATTTATACTATTTTCAAGAATAAACTTCTGCTGAAGCACTGCAGGTGCAAGAGGCATGAGGCACAGAACATATTCCTTACCTTCAAAACCAACTCAAATGAGGAGACCAGTTTAAGTGGATAAAGTATTTAAAACCAGCAACATGAAGGTCACTTTAACAATTAAAGAGATCAAGTGAACAGTAGAGATATTTTGAGTGGTACTGAAATGATATTGTGCACATGCAATCAATGAGCAGTCAAAGATGTCAGCCTGCAGCCCAAAAGGGTAGCTTTGTTTTTATTAATGATACTGTGCATATGAAATAGGGGAGATTGTGTGTTTATTTGGGCTTTTCTATTATTGCTTGTTTGTGGGTGGGTTTTTTCCTAGAAGTGTTATACTGAAGTGAAAAATATCCAAAAAGAGCAGAAAAGTTTAGAATTTTAGGTTAAAGCATTTTGCAAAGACGTACAGATTAAGACATGCACAAACTTGATACTGTGATATTCAATTCAGTAAGTTAGAAAGAAACAGTATGAAAAATATTAAAAAAAAAATTTAAACCTCTGTGGAGTCAGGTATACATATCTTAGAATTATACACTAATACCAGCAAAGCAAGACTAGTAATTTTAAATTTTGTCTTACTGAAAATGGTGTGTAACCATGCCTGAAAAGGAATCAGGGATTTCAAGAGGTCCCATAAAGGTAAATTCCATGAACATAATCTCCTGCCATGTCATGAGTATGACTCATTGGGCAGTATCTTCTTCCCTAAATACACACATCAATTGATGTTTTTAAAGTTACAAAATGTCTGGGAATGTGCATGTAGCTGCAGTTTGTGACACAGACCACCTACAAAATACTTGCATATTTCTTGACCATTAGAGGAAGGTCATAGGACACCAAATATGGCACCAGGTTCTTTTAGTTAGGAAACTGAATTTAATTCCATGTATCTAACAGAAACTGATAGCACAACACAGAGAGAGGCAGCTACCCTTGCTGTATGATGAAGTGAATTTGTTGTCACTCTAGGCAGACACAAGTGACACCATAGCTAGACTGAGGGAAAGGGGGGAAAAAGACAGTGCTTTGTCTCTCTTGGAGTAAAATATCTCAATTCTGGGGTAAAAATCCTCGTTTAGATTTAAAAAAAAAAAAGAAAAGAAAAAAAAAAGAAAAGAAAAGGATTGCTGCTTCTAGGAAGACATAAGTTGCTCCAAGCATTGAAAAACATATTCATAAACTGAATTAGAGTAGTTGTGTTACAATTTTGAGATTGCAGTTACATGAAAGTTGTTAAGTGCAAAGCTTAACTGAAGAGAGAGATGGTGAAAAAAATTCTTGGAAGTAGCAGTTATCAAAAACTCAGCTTTTGAAAACTGGAGACTTGAGGGAGGTTGCACACAGAGGCAGTGAGAGCATTTCAGTGAAGGTTTGTCTGTGTTCTGGAATAACTGGCACATTTTCCCACGGTTCTTCACAATGTAACCACTAGAATGGTTGAGGGTAGTTGAATGATGACACCTGTCCCCAGGAATCCCAGAGCCCACCCTGAATAGTTACAGAGATTCTATAGCTGTGAGCGTGCAGAAATGAATCATAAGGAAGAATCTGAATGAGATTTCTGCAGAGAAATTCAGCAGTCAGATACTACATGTGCAAGTGCTGTACTGAGGACACAGCCCACAGTGATGAAAATTTATTTACCCAGATGTAGGAACAAGGTCCAAAGGTTATCAGATCTCTTTCTTAGGTCATAGAAACAGAGATATAGGAATGTCTCCTGTCTATGTGCTCTCTTCATGCTCATCTGTTATTAACAGAGAGAGAACAAGCAGGAGAGAGCCTGGCAGGACACACTTTCAAGATCATTGAAGGACCTTCTCATTTAGATTTGGGTTATCCGAGCATGAAAACTGAGTGCTGACAGGGCAAAGATAGATGAAAGTAGTGTGCATAGTTCTGTAGAAATTCTGCAAGTCACTTCTCAAGCCAACAAGCTTCTTTCTCAGATACTAAGCAATAACAATATTTTACATTACAAATAATCACAGATCTACTGTGACTCTATAACTGTCATTAAGAGACCCACACACATGATATTTAGAACTCAATACGTGTATCAGATTTGGGTGCATCTAAAATTTACTAGATACTCTTTCTATGATATACTAAAAATAACAGTCAGGAGAGTTAAAGGGAGTGCAAAAGTGCTTTCTAGCTGGTTGGCCTGCAGCATGTACTGATGTATGGGTTCTTTTCTTCCCAGGTTTGGGACTCTACACTTTCTCATGTTGAATGGCATGAGGTTCCCAAAAGTTCAGCTCATTTATCCTGTCTGTCCAGGTCCCTCTGGATGGCAGCACAACCCTCTGACATATCAGCTACTCCTCCCAGTTTAGTATCTGCAATAAAACTACTGGAAGTGCACTCTGGCCCCTCAACCAGATAATTTAGGAAGACCCAGATGGAACCAGATTGAACTCTGGCCTATATTGCTAGTTTCTGGCCTCCAACTAGACTTAATGCCACTGAACACCACCCTCTAGGCCCTACCATTAATATCCACCTCATTGTCTTCTTGGCCAGTCCATACATCAACAAGTTGTCTATGAGGATCTTCTTGGAGACAGTGTCAAATTCCTTACTGAAATCAATGTAAACAAGTCTCCTGCTCTCCTGACATTTACCAAAACATTTCACTGTTGAAGTTCCTCAGGTTGGTCAGTCATGACTTCCCCTGATGAAGCTGAGTACTCCTGATGACCTTCTTGCGCTTCACGTGCCATAAAATGATTTTTATCCTAAGCAGATGCTCATTCTTAAATAGTTTCTGGAGTCATAAAAATTAAACCTTGTTTCTGGCATCAGGCCTTCAAACAGTTGCTGGCATACAGTATCAGCTCTCACCCTTTAGCCTCAGGATTGAGAACACCACCTAGGTCCCTAGAGCCCTGTAGTCACTATGGCTACTCTCCAGATATTCCTTTTGTTGCCCACAAGAAAAAACTTCTGGGGATAATGTTCAGAGGGTTGGACACACTTCGGCAGTCTCTCTGCACCATCTTGGATCCAGGCATCTACAAGCAGCAAACTTCTTTAGACAACAGCTCAGGCTGGCAGACAGGTTCCTCTGTGCCCTGAAGCAGGGAGTCACCTGCTATTGTCCCTCATCTCTTACTGCTGGTGGAGTACCATGGGTCAGGGTCACTTGGCCCAGAGATCTCACTGGAACCCACATCTGGCTCCTCCTCAGCTTTGAGGTCAGTGGACCTGTTCTGTCACGACAACTTTTGTTGCTTTTTAAATTTATTTTATTTTTTTCCTAAGTTGCAGAGATATGATTTGTTATCTGAGTAGTGTAACTTCTCACTGTATCTTATTAATGTACCCTGGCATGCACAGTTTGGCAGAGAAAACAATATGACAGAGTTCCTTTCATTTGTGCTCCTGGCCACTGGTGTGACTGGTGATGAGACAATTACTCACACAAAGCAGAGCTACTGGTCAGGAAAAAAAGCCTTGTTTTCTGTACTTGCAGAGTTCTACTCCCAGAGATCAACAAAAGTCCTTTCTATATCTTGGAGAATGAGTTATAAGTAGATTTAGAAAAGACTATTTAAAATGGGGTTTTGGAAAATGTTTCAGCAATGGTAAAATGCTTGGAAATTCTTCAACATGACTGGAATGTCCAGATTTTGATGAAAGCTCCTATTTGAGTCAATAACAGGTGGATATATGGCAAAATACAGTGTGCAAGTAGTGGTCAGTACCAACAATGTCTGGCAGTCCAGTGGATTTTCTTATTTGAGGTTTGTACTTATTCATTACCACGTTGTCCTGAAATGCTGTAGTTTATAGCTAAACTAGATTAGCATATGTTGGGGATTGCTGCTGCAGAATGTATTCAGTTTGAGACTCAGCTGAAAAGAATACTACATTGCCTTTAGTTTCCAATTCAATACCAACTTTTCCTCTTTCAGAAGGGTTCTATCATTAATTACTGCTATATGTGAATTTGTTCTTTGTTAGTCCTACATCATTCATTAAATTTGTTTCTTGTCTTGCAAGTTTGTTGATCATCAAGGACATAAATTAAACTATCCTTCCATTCTTTTTGCATTAATTTCCCCTGCATACAATGCTTTCCTCACCTCTTTTATTTTTTCTATTTCTCAGAAGCTTTATGGCAGTTTTCAGCTTCAGATTCAGACGTTTGCTTCTGCTCTGCTAAACCTTCTGCTTCTATTCTTGGAACAGTCTCCTGTCTCATGAAGAAATACTTTCACAAATAATTTTTCTTCACACACATGAATAGTTATACAGTATGTTCTCCCCTTTTGATGTGTCCTTTGTATTTTAGATTAAGGTGATAAGATTCAGTCTATGTATCATGGAAATTTATGACATGTTTAATAAATCAATCCTAAAAATAGCCATCTCAGTACTTTCTAAACTTCAGAATATTAGATTTAATAAATCAATTTAAGTGAATAATTTTCCATGTTTGCAATAGGGGTGGAATGTGATATAAAAATATAGGTCTGCTACTTGACTAAAGTTTATAAAGGTTGAAGGACGTTTCTGTCTTTCATACTAATAGAGTACATATCACATATTGAAAAAAGATTAAAAATTATATATACATGCACACAAAAATAGAAATATTTGGGTTTTTTTGTTGTTTGTTTTGGGGTTTTTTTGTGTGTTCCAACCTTCATGTGAAATTTGGAAAAAGTTAAAACCAAACATAGCTAAGATGAATTGAACAAAATTTTTGTTTATTTACTCTTACTATTCAGTCTTTTTATGGAACTACTTTTTCTATATGAAAAGGGTGCTGGTTTTGGCTGGGGTAGAGTTAATTTTCTTCCTAGTGGCTGGTGAGGGGGGGGTGTATTTTGGATTTGTGTCAATACACACAATACACAGGGCTGATAATACAGAGATGGTTTTGTTACTGCAGAGCAGGGCTTACACAGAGCCAAGGCCTTCCCTGCTTTTTGTAGAGCCACACTGGTGGGAAACTGGGAGGAGACACAGCCAGGACAGGTGACCCCCAGTGACCAAAGGGATATTCCAGACCATGGGACATCCTGCTCAGTATATAAAGTGGGGGAAAGAGGGATGGAGTGGGTGGTGTTTTGTCTTCCCAAGTCACTGTTACACAGTTGGATCCTGGATTTCCTGGGGATGGCTGAACAGCTGCCTGCCCATGGGAAGAAGTGACTGAATTTCTCGTTTTGCTTTTCTTGTGTGCGTAGTTATTTCTTTGCCTACTGAGCTGACTGTATCTCATTCCACAAGTTTTCCAGCTTTTACTCTTTCAGTTCTTTTCCTGATCCTGTTGTTGGGGGAGTGAGCAAGTGGCTGGATGGTATTTTGTGGCCGGATGGGGTTAAACCATGATAACAAGTGAGAAATAGGAGAACTTATGATAAAATCCTTACTAAACCAAAATGTGTTGAAGTGCTTAGATTTTTATTCCTGCATCTGAGTAAAAAAGTGTAGTTTTTCACCAATGGAAGTGTCTGAAACAAGAGTAACTTGTCCTGGATATAAAATGGAACATAGATGAGGCACAGCTAGAACCCTGTTTTTCTTATGATAACTAAAACTACATTAAACATCACCTGAGGAAAACCCTGTGGAAGGAATTGGTGTGAAAGATCTCCATTATTAGAAGGTATATATAAGAATAACATTTTTTCCAGGGAGTTCTATCCTCAGTACCCTGAAATTGAATGACATATTCCATCAGATTTAACACACACACAAAAAAAAAATCCCAAATGAAAACTATACTTACTGTATATTCTTTTTGCTCTCTTTCAATAATATATCATGAGTTACTTCAAAAGAGGACATTTAAATTCCAAAACATTTCTGATATTTTAAATTGCATTTGCAGGTTTTAGAAAATCCATTGAAATGTCCATTTTTGTGAAAACAATCTTGCTCCTTGTTATAAATTACACAAGATAATGCTTCTGATCAAACTTTTATTTATGAAATTTTTTTTCTTGTGAGATCCAAGTATCTAATTTTCTCCCTTAAGTCAGATTTGGTGTTGATGTGGAAATACTTTTATTTAAAACACTTGTCTCAGAGGCCTGTCCCATCTACCATTGCTCATTTTGGCCTGACATTTATGCAGCAATATCTGCTTGGAGCTAATACAGTTAGGTAAGCCTGGGCAGTGTTCCAAAAGGAACCATTTTGCTTTGCAATGAAGCAATCCCCACTCAATGCAATTCCAGAAATATCCATCCTAGGCTGAATGACAAATTTATGATTCCTCAATGTTATTTCATTTTTCTGAGTTCCACCAGTATTTGTAATACCAGTTGCAACTTACTTATTTCTGTCAACAGCATCAAGTCATTTTTAGGTCTGTTATCAGACTTCATGAAATAAATCAATAAAAAAACAATGACAAGGGAAGCACAAAATTGTTCTGAAGCATGAACAAAGCCAAGGGACCATTTTTAATCTCATCAGCTCCAATACTGATTCTTTTGGCCCATGTCAAGGCACTGAATGTCACCAGCAGCATTACTTTAGGCATAAAAGATAGTAGTCATGCTTAACTAGCTGTATCATGAGATTCATGAAGATTCACTGGTTTGTACTTGTAGCATTTGAAGATAGGAATTTTAAATAAACATTTTCTTATTAAATACTGACAGACTAGTTGTACTATAATTCTGACGAGCTAGGTACCAGAAACATTTGTGCATTCAGTTCTCTACAAAAGTGTCTGTTTCAAAGTGATAAGCAGGCTTTTAAGTTCTGTAGCTGGAGCACACTCTGTTAAATAGTGTGCCCTGTACTCCAAGCTGTATCTAGGTACAGCTTCCCCTCAAATGTGGGCAGACTAGCCCTTGTTTAAACTTTTGCTTGTAAACTCTCTTTCTTTGATTCGTTAGTGTAGTAGCCCGGGATGTTTAGTGGCACCTGTCCAACACTTTTCCCTGTCTTTCACGTGCTGTGTTTATTGGGGATAAATTCCCAGGAATTTAAAAATCAGGTGTACATTTTGATTTTCAATGGAATTATTTGGATACTCTTAGAAGCTATGAAATCACAGGCTCCATTTAATGTATAATGATTAGTGGATCTGTGCTTATAAAGTAGCTTACATTGATAACAGAATGCTAAAAAGATGGTCATTACTGTTTACAGTAAGAGCCCATATTTAGGAGGGAAAATAAATGTACATAGTAAGTATTCCATTCAGTTTTAAGAACTAGCCAAAGTGATTATTATCTTCATTTGTTAGCATTATACACTTCATACATGCATTATATATCTACTACACTCACACTGAGAAAATGACTGAATTTCTACAACAACAACACAAATTAAGATTTTGTGCACTAAAATTTTATACAGTGCACAGTACAAGAACTCAGTTCTGCTAAGTGGGTGTTACGTGAACACTTGGTGCTTATTTTAAAGTGGATCTGTCTTAAAATAGATAAGAATATGTAATAGGTAGCTCTAGATATTATATCCTATGAATTTCACTTTTGATTGGGTTCTTTGGGGTGTTAGCACACATATGAACTTGATTTTAAAATAATAATAAAGGCAATTAATCGCATTTATTCAGATACTTTGAGAATCCTTGACAGGTCAGAGTCATCAGAATATGGGATACAATTCTTTAAAAACTAGTAGGAAAAGCAATAATTAGAAATATCCTCTTTGAGAGCATCCTCTTCACCCATAGGCAAAAGGAAGTCATCAGTCTTGCATTTAGAGTTTTTAAAATAATTTGAATGGAATGGAGGAGTCCTGAAAACAAAGATTTTTTTTCCTAAGAATGAAAGGAAGAGTAGTAATTAAACTTGAAATCAACGTATTGACTGTTTTTACAGAAAATGTTTATTTCAGTTTATGTATCCTCTTTCCATGACTCATTGCTAAGTAAACATTTTCCTTCAGGTTTGCCTGGTAAAGGCCCTCTGTATAACTCTTCCAAAAGGAAAATCAACAACTGTGATGGCTCACACAGTGTTAGAAGCTTAACACCTGAAACACAGCGTGATTGGACCCAGAACACAGGCTGACTTCTCAGATAGTCCTTGGCCTGGTGTCATCACACTGGAGTTGCCTGAAAGTTCTGACCCAAACTGTCATCACACTGGAGTTGCCTGAAAGTTCTGACCCAAACTTGCATGAGTTTGTCATCATGAACATGCTCTCCTACCCTCACAGGGGTATCTTGAGCCTGTGAGGTTGCTGCTTTGTGTCTTGCCTGGCCCCATCTCCCCTTGTCATGTGGGGCAGCCAACCTCCACTGCTTCCTGACATGATGCATTTAACCAAGATTTCACTAAAAAAACCCCACAGTGCTCATCTGGACAGAAAATGAAATATCCCAACACAAAAAGACTGTGGATTGAGATGGGATAAATAGATGTTTAACTGGTTTTGGATTTAAAAAAAAACCAGCAATTTTCAGTTCCAGATAAGATGCTAGATGTCATTCTACACATCAGGGCCAGTAATCCCAGTCTCAGAGCCAAAAATTATGCAAATGTACCAAGTAAGACATGTGATGTAGTCCATGATTCTTGTCTGAAGTCTCTACTTCAGGTATGATTATAAAGACATTTAGTTCTAGTAAAGAAAAATTTCTCTGCAGTACAAAAAAAAAAAAAAA
>VWYO01024060.1:0-46208 GCA_013400275.1 Rhadina sibilatrix
CAGGTCCTTCTGGATGACATATCATCATTCAGGTGTGGCAACAGCACCTCTCAAGTTTGGTGTCAATCACAAATTTGCCAAGGTGCAACCCCACTGTCCGTGTCATTAATGAAGATATTTAATAACAATGGTTCCAAATAAAGACTCCCTAGAGACACCACTTGTCCAGGATGTTTAGCAGCAGTCTACTTTCCATTCCAGTGAAGATTAATTCATCCAAAAATTACCCAGTAGGTCAGAAAATTATAATTTGCTGTTCTCTAGCACAGAAATCATGCAAAAATTACAGGTCTGAAAAATGCACATTAAACACCACAATTGCTAATATAGTCACTGATAGAGAAAGTGGTGTTTTTATTCATCTAGAGAGCAGGTGAAACCTCTTCTGGATAAAAACAGTAGACTGTTACTAGACTAACTTGTATAGTTTGAAACAATGAAGAGCATTTTAAGAACACAGCTTTTCTTTTGACCTGAAATAAAAATAGCAGCTTTCTGAGAACCACAATATCCTGCATTTAGTAGCACATGGAAAGCAGAGAAGCCTGCAATACCACCGCATGTTTATCTGTAAAGCTGGCAGCTTCATCCTCCCCCAAGAACATGGGCTTACCTGAAGAAGAGTTTGAACACACAATATTTTGCCTCATTTTTTCAAATAAATCCCTTTCTCCCATAAAAGGTATTACCGCTACCCACCAGGTTTGGTCTGAACAGATCTCTCATTTCTATTCGTAAATTACACCCAAAAATTTAAATATCCCTGCTTCTGAACTACTTTTTTGAAAAGACTAGTGTCAAAAGGCAGCCCTTCAGTAACCCATCATGACTCCTGCAAGAATCTGCTGTAAGGAAGCTTGACAAAAACTCCGCTTGGATTTCTGTTTGTGGTGCTGGGCACTGTGCTACTTACCCAGAGCTAAAATCATACTGCAGGTTAATCACAAAATACTGCTGCAAAAGCCAACTGTTCCTGGCTGAATTTCTACCAAAATATGGTCCTGGCCATATCTACTACTTTTAATAAGAAGAAGGTGGTGATAAAAATAAGACACACCACAAATATTTTAAACACCACAAATATTTTAAATGGTAGCAATATGTGACCTTGGAAGATATTTGGTACCCTTCCCCCAGTTTACATTTTTACACTACTCCAACTATCTACTGTACAAATAACTTTGGTAAGTGTATTTATTAAATTAAGTCTATCCAATAAAACCTAAGAATGCAAAAAACCCTACTATATGGATATAAGCATAAGGGAAGTAAAGGGATTGCCAACTCCAATGTACACATTCATTCAAAGTAAGATCCTTCCCAATAATAGAGAAGGAAGAAAAAAAAAAAAATCCAAAAGAAAACCTCAAACAAAAACTCCCAGCGATTTTCCATCTCAAGAGTTAAAAAGCCTTTAACTGAATTTCAGAGCAGATCTGACTAAGTACAGCTTTTAACAAGTGAAGTTGTAAATAGGCATAATGATAGCAGAACAAGTTAAGTTAGAATAATGCATATAAACTCTAACATAAGAAACGGTCCACTTTCATAACATTTCATGTTCTTTGTATTCAGAGAGGGTTATTTCCTCTCCAAGGTGCTGGAGCTGGGGTGGAAACTTTCCACAGCACTTGTATTGGCACACGAATTTCTTGCTAGGAAGACAGTCACAAGGACCATGCTGACTCAGATAGTGCCCAGGTTCTTGAAGCACCAGGTTTTTAGTATTTCTGGAACATTCAGGAGGTTTCATTCCAAGAGGCTTATAAGAATTCAATCCCATGTGGTGTTATGCCAAGAAGCTGCAATGGAGAGTTACAATTTTGCTCCTTCTGAACTGCTCAGCTGCTACCAAATACAGTACAACTGACGTGTTTAAGGCTTCTTTGAACTTTAATCAACACATTTCTCTAAAATATGGAAGCAAGTCACATAAATAAAAGTTTGTGGGAAATCTTTGTAAAAACCAAGAAAGAAGGTAGTGTAGAAAAAGTTGGGCTTGACGTTACCAATCTCGATCTGACTTTAACATGACATTTAAACTGCATGGGACTGGAATACTCCCAGCAAACATGGTATGTAATTCAATCAAGAGCCCAACACTGATTTTAGGTTAGGCAGAGTATTGAAAAATCCTGCACAATGATCAGTTACATGCCTCACAAATTTTGCTAATCCTTAAAGATTGGCTGGATCTAAAGAAGAATCTGAAATTACACTGATACATCCAGTAATAATAAAAATGAAAAATATCTATAAAATTCCCATTCAAAATGAAAAACCCAACAAAAGCAGCATCTGCTAGCTAAGAAAGCACTTTTTAAATGTCTTACCAGTATGCTGTCAAAAGAACAGAATTATTGTATCTTTTGTATGATTTCCATTTTCTGATGAACACAAAGCTTCTTCACTGATTTTTGGTTATTCACTTTTAACTAACAGTAGATATTATAGATAATGCCAGGGGAAAAAAACCCACTGTTTCAGAGCTCCAACAGAAGACAATTATGCTAAGACATTGTATCTGTAATTCCCTTAACCCAATGTGTAAAAAAAAAAAAAAAAAATCATTAAAAAGAGTTGTTTTTCACACAGATGAGTCTGAGAATCAAAATTCTGAAAATTCTGTATTCATTTTTTCTTAAATACTTCCTACACGAAATTCAAGGGCACAAAGTCAGGTATAAATCAACTTCTGTGGAAAATGATCCACGGACATCCAGACTACAAAGGATTAAATCAGCCACAACAAAAGAAAATCCAACCCTACAACAACAGCAGGACAAAGACAACAGAGGCATTGACTACTTGGATAGAACAGAAATGCTCTGCCACTGTAACTCTCTCTTCAGCAGAAGACACTAATTCATCACATATCCAACATTCAATATAATTTTTTTTTTCTACTATTTCCAATCCTTCCTTTGGTTCTTTTCCTCTTCAGCGCCCTTCCCATAAGCTCCCTGTAATTCCAACCCTGTTTGAGTCATAGTACACAGGCAGATCTTTTTGCCTTCTCAGATTCTGCTTCTACAAACCCTTTCATTCATATCCGCATTAGCATCTTTACTTGCAAATCCACTTCTTTTTACTGCTATCCCTTCACCTGAAACAGCTTTCACCTATTCCCCATCTGTCTCAGAAAGCTTTCACCATACAGATTCAGCTGAAAAATTTCTTTTTCCCCATAAATCATTCTTATATGGATTTGCATCCACATTCTCCCTGTACTGGATTCCACGTTATGCTAGAGAAGTAAAAGCATTTGAAAGGTGTCGCAAATGCTAGTTGTCCCTATATGTAACACAGCAACATTATGTGGAGTGATAACCAGATGGAGTTATGTAACACAGACTTACCCAGAGGGTTAAAGAAAACTCCAGAAAATTATTACATCACTGTGAGCTTTTTTACACTCATTCTCCAGGACCCTCAAACAAAACAGAATATTTTTTTTCTCCACTGAAAAATATTTTTACTTTTACCAACCTAAAATTATTTTAAATGAGAAAAATCTCCCACGCCACTTAATCTCAGGGTTTACAGGAATAGCAGTACTGGCATGGTGCTTTTCATCACCTTTAGAAGATGAAAGCATCCAATGTACACTGAAATAATTTAACTCACCAATAAATGGAATTGAAGCCAAAGAGTCACCAGGTGGGCTGGAACTTGATGCTTTCCTTTCTTCTATTCTTTTTATGTGGACTTCTCTCCGAGCATCGTTAGGTAACCAACAGGTAGTGTCCGAGGCTGCCTCTTGGTCATTTACAGCAAGAATGTAGGACTGATGCCTCAAAGGCTGGGGAGTTTGGTGGCCAGAGGGTGATTTGTCCCGCATGACCACTGTGTCTCTGTCATTTCCCTGAACATCCATTTGCAGACTTTCAGACTCACCAACATCTTCCCTTTCAAAACCATGAATCTTTTGTCTGATGGAACCATCTACATTGTCAGAGGTAGTTAAACACTCACTTGTTGGCTGAACAAGTTTGGCAGAAGGTGGAGCCAGAGAGGAGGGCTGGATGGTTTTACCAGTTTCTGTTTTGTGATCTGGGGCACCTTCAGCTCGGATCCTTGACTGTTGGTTTAACAGACTGCTTTGATGCAAGTGATTTACTGTTCTTTGGTCTTTGCTGGCAATAGCATCCAGGCCCTGGTTAAGGGGAATCGATGGTTTTGCTGCATAGGGAGCTGAGTTCTTCAGAGAGCTACTTTTAGAACTTCTGGCTGGTGTGAGAGACAACCTCTCTTGTGAAACACCTGCCGATTTTGAAATTCCTCCCGGAGTTTGCAAATCGCGAGAAGACTGTAACATTTTAATGTCTGGTGAAACTTTCTGAAAGTGAGAACCAGGCAGAGAAGCTCTACTACCCGTTCTCCTGTTGTCTGAAATATAAGTATTCGGAGAAATTGGAAAATTTTGACCTCGAAGGGACATATGAAATGCATGTTGTCTAGATCTGTCATAAATACCTCGCCGATCATCTTGTTCAGTAAACCCTGTCCATTTGTAAGTTTTTCTCCTATCTCCATTTGCATCTGCAATCATATTCTCAGAATGAAAGTTTTCTAGCACTTCACCCTGTTTGCTGAGATAATCCCACGACCGAGCCCTGTGATTTTTAGCATTGACTGAAGGCGAAGTTAGAGTATCTTGTGAAGCACTTCGTGGCCATTCTTTCATCAACACAGGATCTTCAAGCCTTTCCTGGGATACACTTCTCTGCCGGATCTGGACAGACTGCGGAACCCTGTCGTGAGAGGTGCTCCTGCGCCGTACCTGAGAAGCAGTGCGATTTGGCACCACCTGATTATACTCAGTTGTGTTCTGAGAAGCTGCCCTTAAGCTATCTAACCTTTCCTGTATTGTTCGGGAGCCATACATGTGCATACGCCTGTTATCAATGTACTCCTTGTATGTTTTGTAGGTCTTCCAGTCTATATGCTGGTGGGAGGTTGGAGAACTGTAGTGATTAGTAGAGACTGAGGGCGAGTCTGTGGCTTGAGTAGAAGGTCTAGTGCTTGGGATGCCTTCTGGACATACCACATAATTTGAAGCTTTACTTACTGTTCCAGTTGTATCAACTGGTCTTGTTATTGGAGTCTGGGGAAGTACAATGGCAGTGGACACTAAAGATGGTGGTGATGTGGTCCGTGCTTTTAGACTGGTTTGATCTTTCAAGCCGTATCTTACTTCCTCTGTCCTGTGTGATGGACCAGCGTGGTTATTTCTGCAAGATGGCAAATCTACAGCCTTCTCAGAAGGCACAATAACAGTCCTTACAGTTTCATTGCAAACGCACACGGCTGTATTGGATTTTGCAATGTCTGTTGGCGATGGAGGCACTTGTATTTCCATTCTGTAGGCCCTCTCTGGCTGTGTCAACGCCCGGACTGGTCTACTGCCTTGCTGTTTCCCCAGCGAGAAATCAGAAGGGAGCTTGTCTCCAGCTTGTGCCTTAACAGAGGCTGTGGATGTCAGGCGTGGATAACATATTGGTGGTGGCTCAGGTATGTTGTGGGCATTACCGCTGTAGGCTTCGTTGCCTTTTAGGTAGGCATCTTGGGAATACGCCTGTGGAGAGAAGATTAAGTGAGTGTTCAGTAGTGAGGGAGATGGAAAAGTCTGCCATCTAGTATTTGCATGAGCAAGCTTCAAGGGAGGGGAACACAGGGTCAAAATTCACACTCATTCTAATTTTAGATAAAATGTTAGTTCAAAAGATAAAACCAGCATTCCATCCCCTTAGTCAGCGGAAACAGAACAAGCAAAATCACAACATACATTCCCTCCCTCCATTAAAAAACCAACCACCAATTCTAGGAAATACTGCGAGTAGGGCACTGAGTCAGGTTTCTCAAAATCCATATGCACACAACACAGTATTTTTCCCCCCTTTAATTCTGCTTTCTAACATAGCACTTCACACATTTTTCTCATTTAAGCCTCCTATTGCTGGAAACTGGAATTTCACAACAACTGATAGGTTAAAATGCTGCATAATAAATTCAACCAGCACTAGAAAATTCTCTATACGCTTAGTGTATACAACAATTCTGTTCACTTAATGCAGTACATATGAAAAGTACAAACAAATAAATATACATACACACATGCTCCTCTAAGATGTCATCTACATAAAAGCTACTGTTCCTAAACATATAAGGAATAAACTGAAGCAGTAACATATTGCTATGAGCCAACACCCTGTAAGTCATCTTATATTTTACAGGAGACAGCAAGTACATGGTACACAAATTTTACTGCAAAAAATATTAATTATATTTAGCTTTTTTAACTTTGAGGTACAAATAGTATCAAAAATCATACATATTCAGCACTGTCCACGCACTATTGAAACCCAAACTGAGATCTCTAATTTCCTTAGTGTACTTTGCATCTTCATGCATAACAACCTGAGTCCCAAGCAAAAAACGTACACCTAGTACGTTTCTGCAGCATTTCTGAAAGCAGCATCTGTCATTGTGAAATCAACAGAACATTCAAAATAAATCAATGAGAAGCATACAGCATACTTAAACAATATTCTATTATTGAAAAACTTCAGCATGACTTTGTTCAGTTTCAACATAATGAAATAAAGAGCCAATGCAGAGCTTGCCAGTGTAACAGAAGATTAAAATAATTTCTCAGGGCTTTTATGCACTTAGGAGTGCTATTATATCACAGCATTTCCTGTTCAAATGATAACATGCTCAATTCCAGTATATCAATGTGCTCTGTCTAACAGCAGACAGTTATAAAAGCCCAAGTGCAGCCATAAAATTAACACAGAGCAAAGTAGAGAGGAGGGCGAGGCATTTACAATACTGCTGCAATGTTACACTGAGCATTAGTGAAATGCAAAATATCAAAGCACACTGAGAGAAAACAGACCAAATAACACAGGCACAAACCACAAATCAAGAGATCAGCATTATGAAGAAAATTCAGCTCAGACTATCTAGCTCATTTCCCAACTTGTTATTTCATATTCTTGCTTCTCACAAATCATTAAGAAAAACATGCCTTACAAAACCATCAGAGAAATGGCTACTGTACATTTCTTACCAGTGCTGTGACATCCTTTGTAAATTGCAGCTGGCAGAAAACAGGAAAACACAGTAAAAACTGCTTACAGATGTAAAGACAGAATTATCTTGTCATATTGATGTTGACTATACCAAGCTAAAAATACAGCTACACTGATTTCACTGGAAGGTACCAACACACATAAAGGGCAGTAGAGCATAAAAAATAACTTCACCCTCCTTGTGAGCATGTCCATCTCAGGCTTTTATCTCCTCCTTATGTTTATCTTGTACAGAAAGCAAAATACGTTTGTGCCATTTTTCCTTGGTGCATCCCTACAGCTGCCTGCAGAGAGTTCTGGCTCCGTGCGATGAGATTTCCTTCCACTACAGCAACATTACTGTCTCTCATTTCCCTGGGCTGCTACCATCCATCCCTGCTTCCTGGTGACGAAACAACAGCTCTATTATGCATTTAAAACAGCACGCCCCTTCCTCACATATAGCCGAACATGACCACGAGCTGTCAGCTGACTGCAGCTGCTTTCACGCTGCACATCTGAAATTAGAGGAATGATGCTGCAGAAACACTCTCCTCATGTGATTTGCAATTTTTTTTCCTCCACTCATAGTAAAAATTAGGACAGGCTTCCACTGACACATTTAATGGGGGCTTGAAGGACCGTATGAAGATAAACATTTCTAAACCTTTAAATAAATGGCTATTTAAGATCTTGAGGGGATGAAGAATTAAATAAAAAAAAAAATGGAAGAGATGTGAAGACTCAAAAACCAGACTGAGTGAGATCCTTCTGGCATGCAAGACAAACAAAAACCATCATATACTGCCCCCTAATCAAAAAATACAATTATCAATTTATACAGCTGAGAAAACAGCTGATATCCCACCTTCCCTGGGATGTGCACACGTTACACCGACAGAAAATACATTCCCCTGACAAACAATGCTTCATTGACTTTGATAGCAGAAAAGCTAAATTCCAAAGCTGGTGTGATCTGACTGTAGTCAAAGACTATAGGTGAGTATAAAAATCAGTTCTCAGCTCCTGATAAAATTTATCACAGGTATTAAAATATCACCTTCAGAAGACAGCATTCCCAAAGGTCCAAAATGAGATCAGGTAGGTTTTCTCCTCCCAAAAAAAAGTATGTTTGCATGACTGCAGGTATAGCCAGACAGATTGCCAATTCTGTGTAAGACACTTACTGGAAAGTGTACTTCTCAACCTCATTTCACCCACTACCCAAGAAAACATTGAAACAAAGCAAAACATACTTTCAAGAAAGGGAAAGTTTACAGACAGGACTCTGATATTTCCACAAAGAATATTTCATATCTTTGTTTCATAACTCTGATTAAGGGCCTACAGAAAATAATGCAAATTACAAAGAAATGGATGGATCTCTCCTGCAAGCGTCACACTGAAGGATGCATTAGCAGCCTTTTTACTAATGAAATATTTTAACTGCTAT
This sequence comes from Rhadina sibilatrix, assembly GCA_013400275.1. Lineage (NCBI taxonomy): Eukaryota > Metazoa > Chordata > Aves > Passeriformes > Phylloscopidae > Rhadina > Rhadina sibilatrix. Next base: position 8,530 of record VWYO01024060.1, read on the forward strand.
AAGCACAAAGTGATGAGATTTTTAGAAGAGGTTTGGACACCAAGAAATGTGAAATACACCAACATATTTATTAGTTCATACTGTTTGGATATTCTATATATTCTGCAACCACATAAAACACAGCTTGCACATTTACCTCTCCCTCTTTAGTTTCTCTAACAATTAATCATGTGAAAACACATGAGCTACCTGAATCTCTAAGTGATTGCAACAGGATACATTCATAAAAATGTAATTAGGGTATGGCAGAATTTTCAGTGTTTATAATCTTATAACAAAAAGCAAATCAACCAAACAAAAATCACTCACAACTTAAGAGAACAAAAATATTTTTTAATATCCAGGTTAGTGATACTCCTGATTCAGACACCATTCAAGCCATTTCAATTTCCAGAATTGGATACTCTGCAGTTATTCAGAAGTCCCAGCGTGATCCAAAAATTAGTCTAGGTATTTTATGAGCTCTTTTTCACCTTCTCAAAAAACCAAAGGTAGTTTTAAAAGACTACCATACAAATGCGGCAATTTAGAGTGACATTAACTGCTCTGATGGATAAGAGCTCTGCAACAATTACTAGAAGAAAATTGCTGCTCTTACAGTAACAACTCAGTGTGTTTCTAGTTACTGGGCACCTTTTCTTCCCACCTTGCAATCTGGTTTTTTTTGCACAAAGTTTGTAAACTCCTGTGGTAAAGGATTAATTTCTTACTGCGAATTTGTAGAACCATTAAGGGTTTAGCTTCTATTCATGCCATATGACAGGCAAATAAACATACATTTTAAGCAAATAAACCATTTTACAAGGTATTTAATTAACTACCTAAAAGTAGTTAATTAAGTACTGCTGAAGGGCTTTGTGCCCACTTTTACCCCCTTGATTTTACACTATTAGATGCTAGAACAGTAACAGCCAAATGCATGAGGATTCCTCTGGGTAAGAATCATGGTGAAACCTTGTACTTTCAAAAGCTCAAACCAATCATACCCTACACCCATTAGCCCAAATCCATGAAAACATGCAGCCCTGTGTCTCACTGAGGATGGGTGTGATTCACTACACTTCACTACAGGATGAGTAACAACACCAATTTCAACAGAACTATTCACTAAATTGGTGATAAACATTTTGGGTATGATAACATGCCCAAATCCTTACAAGACTGAGCTTGAGGCATTCTTCTTTCCTTCTCCAACAAGTTTGGCTTCGGATTTTATTTCTCCACTAGTGAATTGTTCTCTTCCCTGGTCTTTACTTAATCTCATAGCCATCAGGAGTATGGAAACTGCACACCAGAAAAGGTTTACAGCTCTCTTAAAAGGAAATGCTTTATAGTTACAGTTTGTTCTGGCAAGAATGTCAGTAGTACAGCTCAAGTGCGTTCATTTTACTCTGAGACAGATAAAACACTACAGTTATTTGAAAAAAAAACAAGGCATACCTTTTCTTCCTAAAGGCAGTGCATTTTTAGTATACAAAATTTAATGCCTCAGGGCAAATAAATTTTATTTCCAAATACAAGCTGTGTAAGGGACCTTCCTGTAAAGTCTAAATCGTGGTTAGGAGGGTTGATGCAAATGGTATTTTCTAACATGCAGTGTTCAAAAACAAAATTTAAGTCTCTTCTTCTAGGTCACTGTGTTTTCACACCACACCCTGCCTTCCACTGTACTTGCTGCCACAGCTTTAATATTAATCTCTGTGCACAACTGTCAGCACAGAATCTGGAGGTAAAAAAAGTGCTCCAAGTTTCTAGACTAAATATAGCTATTATCAAAAACATCTCTACATTTATTAAAAGATAAAGCAAATGAAAATATTTCACAGTTTGCCATGTTGCTCCACTGATGCAAATGGATGGTCACAGGAAGAAAAAAAAAATTAAACTGGCAGTCTTTAACATTGACACCAACTGTGGGCAGACCTGTAGTTGAGATTATTGGGGAATGTAAAAGTCTAGGATACATTTCCTCATTTAAGTTATTTTTCTTTTTGCTGTTGTTGGGAAAGGGAGTTCTTCCCCCTTCTTTAATCATAGGTGTATGACTGGCAATTTCAGGGTACTACAAGGCCTTGAGAGCCACCAAATCCCACAAAAATTTTACGTTTAGAATTGATAATGCAGCAAACTCTTCTCTGCTGTACAGATATTCCAATATACTGAAAATTTCCATATCACCTGACGAGAAAGAAGGAAAAACAAAAAAGAAAATCTGCTTCAGCTGACTTTTACTCGTTTTCCTGACAATTTCCATCTAGGATTTTTGGTGCACTTAGTATCTATAACAAGAGAAACATTTCTGTTCAAATGTGGTCAACTTTTAGTTAACTGATCTGGAGCTTCACTGGTCTGTAATTCCAAGGAAAGATTAGGATTTAACTAAAATTATCAGAAACATAGTAGTAAACAACCCCCTTTTATTTCCACCTTTACCATTATTCACAGAATGCTCAATAACATGTTTCTGTAAATGAAACTGCAAAGTTCTTTCTGGAAGGCACATTTCAATAAATTTGGACATTAATAAAATTTAATGGTGACAACACCTAAGACCAGAAGTAACCTCTTACCTTTTGGGGTAATTCCTGTAAGGAAATGGTTTATTAGAAATTAAACTATTGGAGGGAGGCTAAAAGTTAGGTAAGACGAACTTTTCAGTGAGTGTGTACTGAGAAAAGTGCTAGAAAATGAATGGTGAAAAAAAAGGATACCTTACCTATAGCATGCATGTTTATACACAACATATTTATATACACCTACAAAATAGTACCTACATTTATTTACCTGTAATAAGCACCATATATAATGATTAATATGTTGCATTATAAATAACCTTCCAAATAAACAGCTCCAATGCAGACCATATTAAAGACAACATTTTTCAAGGAGTGGTACTTTGTAGTGCCTGGTACTTAGAAATTCAGTGTCTTGTAGGCCGTATTCTTTTTTACATACACAAGGAACAATTAGCAAGTAAGTACATTCCAACATGAGACATTCCCAGAAAAAGTGGTCCAAAAATCCTGCACACTAACATACATGTTAGACACAACAAAGCCTACTGACAACACTTATAATAATGCTCACCTGTAAACAGGCTTAGAAAACTCAATTTACTCTATGGAGCACCTTTGCATTCAGTATTTCACACATAGCACAAAAAGCTTTTGAACAACTGGAAAGTTGTCAAAATTTAAACAGTATTTTAGTATCAAAGTTGTCATCCAAAGGCTACAAAACAGCAGCAATTTCATTGAATACACTTGAGAAAAATGAACTATTTGTAGTTGACCTAAATGTGTCTTCCCATTTGCATGAAGTCCGTGGTACTAAAACCTACAACATGCCAAAATTCTGTCAAAAAAGGTTGAGAATGCTACAAAGATTGCATATAGATACATCAAATTTCAAACACTGATGATAACATGACATAAAAATAATCCTCCTCTTCCTACCTTAAAAATGGTCATATACCTAGAAATGTTTCAAAATAATCTCTTTTGATAAATTTAAGTTTATCACGAATTTGAGCATGAAAAAACCTTGATACATACACAGTTGTCAAGAGTTCAAGATTTTTGTTATGTTATTTATATTTTAAATATCCTTTTCCCCATCCACAAAGTGACGTTTTCAACATCACACCAGTGAACAAACACAACTGACATTGGCTTCACTAATGGTAGGATTTCACATGTAAGCACTGTTCACATGCCATAGAGGGCAATGGCCTGTGGATTGGACCACTTCATTACTACTATGGATGAATGGATTTGACAAAAAATCCTGTTTTCAGGAACTTCAATATACCAAGAGGTTCACAGACATACATGGATATTTTTGAAGACTAAACTCAAGGTTTATAAATAGCAAACTAAGGATAGAAACAAGCAACTGTATTTCTAGCCCTCAGTCATGAGCACATAGAGTTGACTGCCAAGAACTATAAAATTTAGCACAACTAGCATCGTTCCTGAACATAATGAAACTATTCCATCCTCACTGCACTAGATATACCATTTATTAGTTCATACTACAATATCCAGTAGTGCTAGGAGTTTTGCTATTTTTACAGCATACCAGTGTTGAACATCAGTTGACAATGAGTGACACTGTTTGAAGACATACACAGTGACATATGTCACAGAAAACAACTAAGTTATTTAACATTCTATAATAGCTTATATTACACAACTTCAGGTGTAAGTTTTTCCTCTACTGTAATTCAGAGGAATTGCACAGATTCTTCATTTTACTGAAATTACTGAGAATGTACTGTCTCAAAAGTCTGCAAATTATTTTAGAAGTGTTAAAAATCTTTCCTCCTGTGTGGTGGGCTAACAGATACATTACAGGCCACAACAGATAGACTCTGTTGTAAGATGCAATTCATTTTTATCATCTATTTCTTCACAAGTTGCAGCTCAGCCATCAAAGACTGACACTTGGAAACATATATACTGAAGTGTTCCATGACAGGCCTGAATGAACAAACTGCTGCTATCAGAAGTCATTTCCAACAGACCCAAGTACACCCAGTGCTCAGCCTTATGGATACAGGAAACAACTGTGCCTCCACAGCTTTCCTCTGGAAAATGCTATGGGGAGCTGGAAGCCCTCAAGAGCAGTTCACTTTATCCCAAACAAATGCATCTTAGCAAACAGTAGCAAAAAATTCTTCTGTATCATGACCCAACCCAAGAGTGAACAACTGAAGGAATTCACACAGGCTATAGGGTCAATGTAAAGCATTTTTTGCAAAATGACAACTTCACCTGTCAAACCTAATCCTCTTCGTATCTTCAACAGAGCAACCTCACATACAAAGTTCACAACACTTAATGGATCTTAAAATTCAGAAGGAACTTTTGTATAATGACACTTGAAGATTTTTCATATATCCAGTTTTTTTCTAGAACGTCCAGGTTCTAGAAGGCATTTTTTCTCTTTTCTCTACATCTCAGTCTCCTCAAGGAGAATGACCTTATTTTGTTTTTGTTAATATCTTTTCCTAACCCCTAATGGCAACAATCATCTTTTTCTGCCCTCTGCCCCCATCTCACCTGTTGATATAACGAGTTATATACAACCAATTATTTCTCCTTTCTACTCCACCTGATGTTTGCACTTTTGTGTTTCACCAGCTGACACATGATGTGCCTAAGACCTTTTCATCCAGACAAATACAAATATTTAACTTTAAAACTACAAATTTTGGCCTATCTTACACCATTACACTATTCTTACACTGGCTACAAGTGTATTCTACACTTATGGCTACAAGACTGCATTAGATGCATATGGAATTCAGGTTATTTAAATGTTACCATTATTCCTGCTTTTATACATATTCACAGTTCCAATCTCAAAACAAACCAAAAAAAACCAACCACCAAATAACAGCCCAACAGCTCTTCTCTCACACTTTTTCATGCAATCAAAACTCACACCCTGCCCCCAACATTTTCTGTGTTGGACTACTGAATTATGTCTTCATCAAATGTTCTCAAAATATCACTTCTATTCTAACAATCTTGGCTTGTTTTCCTAGCTGGAGAGTTCCTGTGCTAGCTTCTACCTTCATTTTAATGCAAAACAAAGTTTTTTGGTTTCCTTCTTTACCCATTGATTTGGACTGTAACAATGGAAAACAGCTACTGAAACCCACAGGTTTTTAACACAGTCATCTTAGCACTTCTGTGTGGATTAGAAAATACACTTTTCCAACTGCTTACAAGAAAATCAGCCCTGCTTGTCATCGTCTCCTTTCCTCTGCTTCCAATTAAAAAGAAACTAGAGCATATCAATATACTAAGTGTTTGTCTGATTCTTCACAATATGAGATTACACATCCTGTATTATTCAAGACTCCTTTGGATTTAGACACACTAAATGGGAGATAAATTATCTTAATACACAAGCAGGACATCAATTAAAATCAAGAACAAATAGGCACTAGTGCAACAAAACACAGCAGTCACAATTTAAAAATTTGGTAATAACCTTTGGACCACTTATCACACTTCTTTAGTCCATTCACAATTGTTGAGTTATTAACAAAGGCTTCATATGCTAGTTTCTTTAGAATTGGACAACCTAGTTAAAGGAAGCAATCTGATTCATAAATTCTAACATAATGAAATTAATCCAAATTACAGTAAAAATATGAACAATTCTAGCATTTTTTAACATGCTAGAAATGCCATGTGAAGGCAGTACTCCCTATATTTGGATTCCCTTGAAATTTAAGGCATGGCAAGGAGGTAGGAAAATGTCTAAGGAGTTACAAAGATTAATGATTTGCTGATAGCACACTCGAAAGACTCTTGTAACCAACAACAGGACATTTCTGTTTAGGTAATATACTCTCTGAACAGAAGCTTCATAAACATACCAATTGAAGGATGTCCTCATCTTTTGGCATAACACTAAGTTCCAATACGCTGTCACTGAAAGAAACAGAAAAAAAATATATCACAGATGAACTTCTGGAGATTTTCAATTCTTATTACAAAGATAATAATTTACTTCCTTAGATGAAAAAAACTGTTCAAAAACTCCAACACTCAGCTATTATGACAAATATGTGACACAACAAAAGTAAATACTGATTTCCACTAGAATCTTAGGAAGTAAGAGTAGAAGAGAAATCTGACTGAGCCAGTTTATTGAGCCAACACACTGGTTTGGGCTTTTATTTCCTTTTTTTTTATTTCCTTTTTTTTATTTCCTTTTTTTTTTTTTTTTTCCTTTCTCAAGTCCTAAGGTACACTGCTTGTTTGGAGCTTCTTGGACAAAACAATGTGAGAAATCTGTGAATAAAAGCTAAAACTTCCCTCCTTCTTCAATTTAAAACGAAAGTCTCTTAGCACTCTTTAGAATTGCTGTGGTGACATCATAATCACCACATCAAGTGAAAATAGGAGCAATACCAAGGCAAGTACTGACCTACACCTTTCCACTCCAATCACCTCCTAGCAGAATCAACTTAAACAGTCATTCAGATGACATCTGAAATACGGGTGAAAAACACTTGCTATTTCTAAGTGCTGCATTCATCAGTCTGAGCTGCTGAAACCAAAAGCAGCAGCAGCATAAAGATCCAGGAATCTGAATAGTTAAATCAGTGTGACTCAAACACAAGCAAAGTAAGGACACCAAATGTACAATGTACCAGCTACCCAGTCAAGTATTTTAAAAACAGTGAAATCCGCAGTTGGCATCTTACCAGAAATAAGGTATTTTCACAAGCAAAAGAAAAGCATATGCTTATAACATTGGACACAGAATAGATAAATTTATTATCTCATCTGACATAATGGAATAATCTGTTCACATTCATTAAATGTGAAGTGGAACAGGTACAGAGAAGGGCTACAGAAGACTAATGTACTGTCTATTATAATGAGGCCGAAAAACCAGAATAAGTTACTGTGACTGTTCCTTGGAAATCTCACGTTAGAATTAAAAAAGGATATTTAAAAAAACCTGACCATTGTCAGCGTAAGAAAAAAAGGCACCCAACCTAACTGGGCGTCTGAGAAATCAGCTTATCTGTACTGGTTAGTACAATGCATGAGGTGAAGAAAGACAAAACCAGCACAAACACTGGCCCAACTACAGGGCACATCGATCAGCCCATGAAAGAGCTGAGAAGGACCTCAGTTTATTTCTGCAGAAAAGAAAGCCATCATCTCAAAATGTAATGTGTGATTTATTATGCCTTTTTATATGAAAAATGTTTCTATTTTGTGGTTCCTGTTCCATTTTCTAGCAACCACAGACATAAGGCTGAATTCCAAAACAGCAGAGTAAGGGTATTTGGTTTCACAATCTTTTTAAACCATTATTCATTTTGGAAAAGAGTGTTCTCCAAGCAGCACAAAACTTACTTTAAAATTTACTCTTAAAACTGAAGATCAGCAGTGATTTGAGTTTTTAAGTCCACACACATCTAGGTAAAAGTAAGCCTTCAAAAGCCTTGTGAAGATTATTTTAAAATACTGAATTATAAGAAACAAGGGAGTATTGACTTTATGTGCACTTACAATAGCGTTTCCCATATTGACTGAATGCATAAACAGCTTGAGGCATTTTTAACAAAGTGTTCACATTTCAGTTCTACACATGGGTAGCATGTATGTATAAATCGTATCAGGCAACCGCTTACTTGAAGGATGAAGACTCTGGATGTCAAACATATGACAGCATTGCTCCTCCTGAAGTACTTTTTATACAAAGAAATATAATTTGACACAGAACAAACCATACTCATTCAAGTATTTTGCATGTTTCCCCTCCTCTTTCTAAGAAAGTGATTAAATCCATGGATTCAATTAACATTTTTTAGAAGACATTCAGAAGATTAAAGGGTTCCATTCAGAAACAATGTTTTACACATAATTCAAATAACTACTTAACTATTCTATTCCTGTTTGCCTGAAGAATCTTTTGGAGACAATTTGGATAGTCTTACTTTATATTTTGTGACATGCTCTCAGGATTTTTTTTCATGCTCTTATCAGAAAGGAAGGAAGACTTCTGGTTTATTGTATGATATAATGTAAATGCAAATTATGAACTAAAAAGTGTTACTAAGAACCACCACACAGAAAGTGATAGTCTACACTGGAGCTCCAGACACATTACTCAGAACTCTCAAAGGTATTTATCATTCCAATTACTTTCATTACACATTCTGAGAGTTAAATTCAAATGTCTTGATTCCAAGTCATCAAACTAAAGCACTAATCATAAAATCTGTCTTCTGATGCATTATTTTGTATTAATGAAACTGATTCAGTAGCTAAACTCTGTACATTTCTCAGTAATCCAAACACTTTCAAGAACAGCTTGAAAAAAGAAACAAGCAGAATAGACAATCATTCAAATTCCTCAGTTAAAGACCAAAAGGTGGGGGGGAAGAGAAGTTGCAAGTCAGAATCTGTTTCTTCTTTTATTTCATAAATCATAAATAATTGACAGAGTTTATATTAGCAATCAACATATCTCAAGTTGATTATACACGTAAACAGATAAGAATAAATTCTTAATGGAACAAACCAGCAACTGCTGGCAAAAAGTAGGAAACAGAGTTTAAAGTGAAGTCATGATTAATCTTACAGGACTGCAGTTACTTCTAGCAACTTTTTTGAGGTGTGTCTTTCATCTCCCAGAAGAAATAATCAGTGTAACTTTAGTTTTGCTACCTCCAAGCCAAGAAAAATAGAAAACATTCTAGACACAGCTTGAAACTTTCCTGGGAACAGGACAGAGCATGGCTGAATTATATCCCATCCTTAAGTCCCAGTGGAAGATATGGGTATCATTTCATCTAAAGCAGCTAAGTTCTGATGTCTGTGGCATTATATAATGAAGACAAGCAGCTAAAATTGAACAACTTCTTAGAAAAATAATAAGCCGCTATAAAAATGGAGACACAGAAGTAATCTAAAAAAGTCTGCCAGCCTGCACTAAGTTTTATTGCAAACAGCTGAACAGTGAGCTATGGGGAAGCCCTCTCTTTAGAGAGAAGAGGGGATGAAATGTTTTGTAACCTTAAAAACTGCTCTGAAGATGAGTAAAATGACAAAAGAATAAGCATTTACGCTCATCAATATGTGTGAATAATTAAAAACAATAAAAGTACAGCAATTAAATTGTCTAGAAAACCAACATACAACATAATAAGACTATGAAGGAAACTGTCTTGAATCATAAAAAAAATTTCAGCTGACAACGCAGCCTTTCAAAAGGCCTTTCAGCAAGCCGCTTTCACAAGGCCAACTAAAGAAGCCAAGGTGTGCTGAAAGATCAGCTAAGACACAAAACAGCAAAAAACTGTGTCACTGGGTGTTTTTAATGCGAACAGTGCAAATACATTCAAGAGTGAATTTGGGTAAGGCCAACCAATCAAGAAATATTAAATCAAGCAATGGAGATAAAACCCATGGTTTAGCAACTTCCTGAACCAAGGACTTATAGAAAGTGGGCTGGTATTATCTGACCACTCAATCTCTGAGTGATTTCACATTCCAGTATTTTCATGGACTTCAAAGAAATATTTACTGGAAATTATCATAGAGGATAATAGCATAACAGACCATCAGTCTGACCCAGGTGGCAATGCTAATGCAAGAGCAGCATGCACCATAATGTAATTTTATTTGCCATGAAATGCCAGCGTAAGAAGTAAAGAACTTATGTTCAGACCAAACTGCTCTGAGCTCAAAAATACTATTTACAAGCAAAGAATGAGAGACAGCTGATTCTTCAGTTACATAAGAAGTACTGCCTGTAAGCTGTAAGGTACACCTGATGTGGAGTCTGAGCTCTCTTCATGGATTGGAATTAATATTTATCTGTTTATCCTAAGAGGTTCAGCTGTAGACTTCCGGATGGTTGTCTATGCTGTATAAAATGCGCAAGGATACACACGACCTTTTGTTACAATCTTCTGTGATGGACACATCTGGCTCGAGAAAACAAACTGTTCTCTCCTAACAAACAATAGCATCCCCTTATCCTCCCTGCCCTCATGGAAATCAGGGAGACAGATGCAGCAGTGTCCTACACTCTGCCTGGCTGCACTAGATAATCACTGATAAAGCCTTGTTCGGGTGTCCCCAGTTTATCTGCAGTAGGCAGGGGTTCAGTTCTTCTGAATAGTTCACTACCTACACTCACTGAAAATAAACTCAATTCACAGGTACACCTGGAGTTAAGAATCACTGACTACACAGGCCACTCAAAGGTGTGACTGGTCTCTTTCTTGGATTAAGCGAGTTAATTGACTGATCTTCATAGCTGGGTATACACTATTGTACAATAGTGCTGCTTGTAAAAGTACAAAATAAGGAAACAATGCGTGGCTAGCGTTACATCCAGTGAAGGAAATCAAAGAAGTCCATCTGTCCAGCTCTTGTATAGACAGCATTAATGACACAAAACATGTTTCAGTTTACCATGCCCATCACATCTCTGAATACAGTTTTGTTGTTTATTAAAAAAACCAGAACAACAAACATCCAAAACTAAACCACAGAGGCACAAACCACCTGAGATGTACACATGTTGAACAAAATCTTAATAGACATCACTGAAATAGGAAGATCAGAATCTGATTTTTCCTTCTTCAAACAGTGAGCATATGTAAGTTTCAACATGTGAAGAGCCTCTAAAAATATAACACCAGACGTACGTAGAAAAACATTCTTTCATGCTGATCATAATACATCTTTTTGCCACATAACTCAGTATTATATTGGAAACATGTTGCTATAGAATAGAAATTGACACCAAGAAAACTGTAAAAATGGAGGCAGACATGAGACATGAAGAAGTATCTAGACTTATGCTAGACATGATTTCACAAGTGCTTGGGAGTTGCAGGAGCAGTAAATATTAGTATTTTCTCAACTCTGAGCCAAGTTCATAATTTGCTGCAAAATAGAGAAAAGCAAAGACTTCCTGCAGATATTCTGCAGGTGTGCACCAGCATAATTTTTTTCCTGCACCAGATATGCTGATTTCTAGTTCTCATAAGCAAGGTGGATTTTATAATCTTCTTTTCCAATTGACATACGTATGTATACCTAACCTGTCTATTTTCAGTTCAAACTCCCTCTATAACACTTGGTGTTATTTGCTAACAAGGACTGTGGTACAGTTCAGCACACCTATTCTCAAACTTTTCTCAGCAATCAGCAAATACATGAAAAAAGAAATAATAAAATTGAATGTGTATTAATGAAAATTTAGCAATACCGTGACTTTTTAAAACTCCCATAAGTGGTAATTTCATGCTCAGTGTACAAGAAGTGTGGCACATAATGATAATACTCTTACCTATTCTGTATTAAAGCAATGACTTGAGAATATGTCTTCCCAATAACACTTTCTCCGTTGACTTTTATAATTCTGTCACCTGTAGATGGAAAAATTGTAACTCAAATTAGTTTGTCTAGATGTTTTTTTTAAGCAGTTTTTATTTTGCATTTCTATACCTCAAAATAATCAAGAGTACCCATATGTTAAATTCAAGGTTAGGCTTCCTCAAAAAAAAAAATGTTTCTTCAAATATTTTGTTACTCCTTCCTCATTAAGAGCTTCATACACTCTTATAAATTAATTATCAAATATTGTATAGAGCTATTTTTAGCCTGTGATGAAAAACCTATCCTGTTCTATTGACCAAATGGTAATGAAGACATCTCTGATCAGAAGAGCAGAAAGGTATCATGAATTTCCTCATGAGGAGAAAATGGTCTGAAGGATTACAGGTAGGGAGCTTCCAAAAGCTACTGGAGGAAGAGCTGAAAGAAAGGACTTGCACAAAGCAACGCAAAAGGAATGGTTTTTCAACACAGCTTTCGAAGCTGAAAGCCCTTTTTGTGTTTCTGACATGATCAAATCAAAGCTGCTCACTCTGGCTACTCAGTCTGCCTTGGGGAAATAATGCCTTAATGCTTGTGCTCTGTGGAGGTTCCCCATACAGACCCCATGGATTAACAAACTACACAGATCTGAGTTTTCAATTTTGTCTGCTCATATAAAGTAGACATCATGCCAATAAAGTGGTGTGATATTTTTAACTTTATCAAAGTTTACCCATTCCCCTTTATCCACTGGGTACCACCTTTCTTCTTGCCTGAAAGAACTTTGAGTTTTGTCTCCTGCTTCCTATGCAATGAAAGCAAGCTTGGTGGCAATAACCTCTGAGCCCTGTCCTGGCTAGGTCGTACTGCAAAACTTCCCCAGAACACACCAGATCCTTCTCTGGGACTTTAACTGGCTCTTTTCCAGGTTGTCTAAGAACAGCCTGTAATGTGGGCTACATTGCCACAGATCTTTACTCAGTATTCCCACTAAAAACTATAATTAGGACTACCATTAGAATAGGTCACATAATTTTATCTATACTTGTGCAGCTTTTATTTTTTTGCAGAAGCAGACTAGATTACACACAGCAGTGACACGAGTCTTCTTGAAATATGCATCCCATGGATCTGCCAAAAGATCTGATGGGGACACACTGCAGAACTGGTTACATAAATGACATGAGCACAGACAACTCTGCAAGTACAACTTTGTTCTGTTTCAGATACATAGGAAGGGGAAGTCAGCGCCTGTAGTGCAAAAAAGGATACAGAAACATTAAGTCTTTTTCTAACAGCTCTCCATCAATCTGGTGGCTTGCTATGTATTTTGATCGAAGTAGAAATTAATCAGAATGCCCTTTTCACACACATTTTAGTTCTTTATATTCTTGCATATAGATAAATGACAGCACAAATATCAATACATGGGAACTACAGATCTGTTTTGGCTGTTTGTATTTCAATATTTCTAATATTTATGAACTCCCAGATATGTTATTTTTTAATGAAATGCCTTTGAGGTTAAATATGGGAGAAGTACTACTTTTCTAATTCTAACAAAGATGATTTCACAGGAGTATTCAAGAATGTGTCAGAACAGACTGTCTTATATTTAAGATACCTTTCTCTACTGTTCAAATTTGCAAGAATATTTCAACTTTTCTGGTGAGAAGCGGCCAAGTAAGCTCCTGAAATGGAGCTCAAGTATCATGGGTGATGAAACTTATGTTGAAACTTTCAGTACTATAAAGGACTCTGTAGCAGTGAAATAAGAATTGACAAACATAACTTCCTAAACTCATAAAGTCAAGTATTTTCATTTGTGTGACCACAAAACAGAGCAAAGTTACATTAGGGGAAAAAAAATTACAATTGATTCTACAAAATAAGAAATATATAGTGTCTGCATGAGAGGTTAAGCAATCTACCTGGCTGATTATTCCCTGAGTGTTCTATAATACCAAGACAGAGATACAGTAATATACTTCACCCTAAAATTCATACACAAGAAATACTGGCATGACCTAATTAGATGTAACTGCTATAAGCAGTGTGTTTAAGAAGAATATTCTAGTTAATAAAAATGTGTTCTCTCATTTATTTTCTGCTCTTTATTCTGGGCTCCTAAAAAATCTCTTCTATAACTAAAAATAAAATATTCTCTGCAGATTTCATCTCACTCAATTTGGCAGACACTGAACAGAGTAGAAATTAACATGGTTCCTCTGTACAAATTCAACATATGCTGCATTTTATCAAGCCAAAAACATCTTTATATAACAGCAATCGAATTTTGCTAAAGTAGCCCTCCTCTAAATAACTGTCTAAGGAGGAGTTAAAAAAATCAACAAACCTCCCCGTGTACAAGTAGAATCTAGAACTGTTTTTAAACTGATCAACCTAGAAACTTTGTATTTCTGTAGGAAGAACATACAAAACTTACTTCACTCCAGTCAAATTGAGGTACATAACTACCAATATTCCATTATTGGCACAAGCATAAGCCTTTCACAGAACAGAAGTTTTGCCATATTTTTAAGAAACTTGTTTTCATAGTGGCATCCATCTATGCATGTAACTTTACCAACTGTAAGATTTTCAATTCTAATACAGCTTTTTTCTTCTTTCAGCACTTAAGTAAAGACATGACACAGTTCACAAAAAACCTCCATGTTTCCTGCTCTCCAGTTTGACTGAATGAGCAATTGAACAGAATTTTGTAAGAGAGACTTGGACTGTTCCTATTTGATTTCAAGGAGGTAGAGTAGAAAAAATTTATTTAATGTACTAAGACCTGGAAGTTTTCAGGTTATCAGTTTGTCCCAAACCAAAGAAATAGAAGCTTACAGGTAGTATTTTCCTTTTTTTGCCTCTTCTTCATGTATTTTATTAGTCTCTTTAAGATAGCAAATCAAAAGACTAAGACTTTAGTGCCTTAATAAGCAAAACAGTGCTTCCAAGGTGAAAAACACGGGAGGACAACTTCAAAGCTTCTAAAGGAAAAGAGCAAGGTGTAAATGGAAGATAGAATTATGTAGTAGCAACTTAAATCACATGCATTTTACATCATGTATATAAACATGCTATTGAACAGTACCTGTGCACAGCCCAGCTTCAAAAGCAGGTCCACCCTCTTTAACTTGTTTAACAAATATGGTATCCATTGGCTCCAGTCTATTTCTTTGTTTTCCTGAGAAAGAAAGAATATCTCTTAACAGCATTTCATTATACTTCATTACAATGTTTTCACTTTCAAAATATTTTGGGATGTAATCCTGCTGCATTCACAGAGACATACAAAGAAATAGTAATGTAATGGAAACTGAAAAATAAAATTTTTAAATCTTCCCTTCAAAGGAAAAAACGCAACATTGATTTAAAGTTTTCATGGACCACAAAAATGATTTTCCAACAACTGTTTTTCAGAAACTCCAAGATGAAGTCTAAAGTTTTCTTGAAGATTTACCATAGTTCAAAAAGAAATTTTCAATTCAAATTGTGTCTACACAAGCTGTTCACATCTGTATATACATAACTTCAAGTCAATCTACATAGTTGGAAACCATGTACAGTTGTGTTTTCTTGCTTTCTCAATACACACTAAATTTCTATATTTCCAGAAACAGAGGTACCTTTTGGTTTTACATGCCTGCCACCAAAGCTAAGTAACTCTTTGTTAAGTAGCCACAGCTTCTGAAAATCAAGATAGGAGGGTGGGTGTGTGTACAATAAAACAGACAAAAACACAAACAAAAAACTCCATGGTTATACAGCAGGCTAAAATACAGTGCTGCTGTCCTACGTTTGCACACAGCTGGAGTAAGCCATTTTACAGAATCTACACAGTTCCACTCATGGAATTATGCCAGTGAAGTTAAAAAACCAAAACCAAACCCCCCAAAAAACCCAAATATTCAATACACCCATAAAGAAAACCACCCAGAAATAATGAAAAATCAATAAATAAATACAGCTATAATGGCCCTGCATGGTCCAGTGCTTGCAGAACAAGTGGCAGAACCTGAAAGGCTGCAGCCAGACACACAGTCTTACAGTGCCAGAGCTGGCTTTGATTGCCTTGGTCACTCCAACTCCTGGCTCCATTTACTATGCCCTGCTGCACAGTCCCAGCTAAGGAAGCGCCACCTTTGGAGACTACGTGATGAGCCAGCCCAGGGAACTGACATGGTGCAAAAATAAGCTGGGTTTGTGTTCCAGTTTAGCCTCTCTCCTCCCCAGAATAGTGGGAGGAGAGAGGCTTAAACTGCAAGAAAAGAAAGAACATCATGAAAGAATAAAGGAATTACTTAAAACTGTCATTGCTCATAAGAAAAGCTCCTTAGAACTGCTGTTATTAGGTTCTAACCATTTTTGAAATGACTGACCTTTGACTTGGGCACAAATGGCCCCGCTTTTGGAAGTACTGTCCAAACAGCCTGAAATGTCCCACCTAAAATGTTGAATAAATCACTGTAGTATTTATTGAATATAAGTAAGATGTCCCCTTAACCTCTTTTTTTAGTTCAGTTTCCATGTGGGCAAAGTTCCTTTGAGAAACTTTAATGAACTGCAAAAAACCAGATCTGACTCTGATTCACATTTTTCAGATCCTACTTTTAGCCTAATGTCTTTATTGTGCAGATCCTCAGTGTCCTGCCATTTTACCATAAAACAGTTCAACAAAATGGCTCACTCATATGGCTCTAAATGGCCTTCTCAAAATAGTTCCAGATTGGGAGCAAATAATCAAAAAGTTTATTTGATAGAATCTGATAAATACTATATATAAAGCAACTGAATTACAAATCAAGAAAATCCAGCTGGCAGCTCAGTCCCCAAATACTTAAAATTTGATTAGCAGGATACAGTTACAAGACATACAAAATGCTCTTTGTGAGCCAAAGTTAATATCTGTCATTTTTAATCTGCAGATTTAAATAGACACTGAACATATGATGGGTCTTGTCCTTTAAAAAGCCAGTAACATTTCAGCAAGTTTAGAGAAGCTCCAAGATTAATCTACCCAGATGCCATGAACAAAAGGTTGCCTCAACCGCTTACAAGAACAAAGTTAAAATATGATCTTTATAGGACCACCAAACATCTTTCCCAGTGCTGCCACTTATCTTTTACTGAAGATACATACACTTCCAAAAGTGGCAAGAAAAATGAAAATAATAAAGCTCCCATGGCACATTTAATTTATCACATCTCAGTTTCCTTTATAAAATACTCTTCACAAAAAAAGTCAGTGGCCTACAGCTAGTTTGCTTAACACTCAAGTGCTGCTTTATGCCTTGTCCATACCTGAACATGTAAATCAAGAGGTCAGGCAGATAAAGTTACTTCCATTCAGTAAGCAACACAAGAACTCCTTTAATACACTTCCCACTTCTGAGCAAGAGGGGAAACTTGCCACAATTTATAGAGACCAGAGACTGGAGGCTTCCTTGACATCTGACTTCTGACCTGCCTGTCAGTTACACTATTGAGACATTATGGCACTCACTTCACATTTCCACAGCTATTTTATCAATCAGTTCAGAAAGCTAACTGCACATTAAACTTGGTTGGTTGTCCTACTTGAAGAAGGAGGCTATATTAAACAGTCATTCTTACTTCCTAAAAAAGGTCAAGCACCACACTAAAAATTGATTTAGGGGCAAAAAATCAGGATAAAAGGTTCAAAATGTTGATCCCATTTTAATGTTCATTTTACTACTCAGTACTATCCAAATACAAGTAGAAACAAGAAAAAAAATCTTAGAACTCTCAAGCTCTGATAGATAAATACATGCTTCTTTATTTCTCCCTGATCTTCTACATACTTGGGTACAAACCAAATCTTTTTTAATCAGTAACATATAAATGAACTTCTCTGAATGTAACCTCAAAATGTACATTTATACTTTGAGTTTGAAACTCAAGCAAAGCTAAGCAATATTTTTTGACAGTAGAAGGTAACAGTACCTTCTTCCAGTTGAGGGGAATAAATCTTGAAGATGTGCACTCAATCATCATAGAAATAAACCTCAAGTAAAATGGATTATCTAATAACTCACCCCATGTCTCAAAATTTAACATTCACTACACTCTGATTTAATTATTTCTAAATCTCCATGTGGTCCTGTCTGCACCCAATTACCAGGCAAAAGCAAGATGGTGTCTAGAAATGAGAGCTTAAACCTCCCTCCTCCTAAACACCACAATCTCAAACAGAAAATCACAGCCAAGCGTTTTACACTAAGTTCCCTAACTCTGCACTACATACTGTCAGAAATCACAATTTTTGTTTGTAATACTGAAAAGATCAATTTTTTGGAGCACACCAGCAATTCCTGACAAAGTGATACAACAAAGAACAGTAAAAGCACCTTACACCTCTAGTTTATAAGACATATAAGCCTTGTTTGTGCTTTTCCAGTGCTCATTACCGCATATGAGTTTGCCTCCTTCTCCATACTTTTGTAAACAAAACTACATACTTTGTGATTGAGCATTACATTGCAGGCTACCAGCAAATACAACAACTTCTCCCAAATTTTCAACTGCAAATGAAAAATGAGACATCATGCACACAGAAAAAAACAGACAACGTGTGAGCTGCCAGTAACACATTACATATGCAAGGAAACAGCACAGATGAAAAGCACAACTTCTGTAAAAAAAAATTCATTTGTACTTCATTCCCCCTTAAATGTAGCTATAAAGAGAGATGTAGCCTTACATTAGAGCAATAAAAAGAAAAAAGCAAACCAAGTTGGGTAAGCACACAACTCAGCTCGGATCGTGGAAAGCCCATCAAGTTGTCCTTTCCTGTATTAGTTTTGTAAGCACATGAAAATTTCCAGCGTGAGTAAATCGTCATCAGTCAGTATAAATTCAAAGGCAAGATTTTGTCCAGGCAGCAGTATAGTTTTGCTAGTAGAACAACTAAAATACTCCTTGCAGTGCAATGATGTTGCAAACTCCTTTCAATGATGTTATCCAAATGAAAATATAACTTGAGAGTAAGCAAACTGGTGTCTGAACTTTTAATTCAGAGATTCAGCATCATCAGAAATAAGGAAATAAAAATAAATCCCTAAGTATATAGAAGGCTCAAGACCAAAATTCATTGGTTTAAACAAGGATAGTAAGGAATCAGGAGAGTCTTAATAATCAGGTCCTTAGTCTAGACAACCAAAGTTAAGAAAAAGTAACCTGAAGAAGCATAAACACATGTAAATCAAATGCAAGTCAAACACAGAAAAAACCAATTTATTGCAACAAGTTTTTTCCGGATCAATGTGTTTTTCATAATTCTATGCAAATCTTCAAATTATTCAGAGACTACATGCCACCTACAAAACCCACAAAGATCACAGTAAAATCTAGAAACTAAAATTAGTGTCTTGTTTTAACTTTTGTTCAAATCACTGCAAAATAAAGACTTTATTCATAATATATATCATGGAATTATTTATGACCTAGCCTTTATACTACCTGGATCTATGAGCTAAGACTTTTAATCAAGAAGTCAATAATGCCTTCACAGTCTGACAGGAGAAAGCAAGTCTCCCTTGTAAGTTGCAAGGAAGTTTTCCTGACAAATGTCTAAGAGGCCACAAGTGGCAGAGAGGAATATGTTACACTAGCAACCATCACATTTACAAAATAGTAGAATTCAAACATCCTCTCCCTGATAAAAGGGAATATTAAAAAAAAAGATATTACTACTTCTAAACAGAACAGCAGAATTAAGACTAGGTAACATTTAAAATTGGCTTAAATTTGGGGGGTAATATTCAGCAAAGCTTCTCCTAACTCTCTCAAATTTGACATAGAAATTAATTTTATCTAGGTGCCAATTCTAGCTTTATCCCCTAAGAATCTAGTTGGAAATACAGCTACTACAAGGAACATAACTAGTATTCTATCAAACGAAGTAACCATGACTTAGTTTTTAAACTACTCTCTGCAGATCAGACAGAATTTCTGTACTGCTCTATGATTCACCTGGGAAAAAAAATGATATGGCAGAAGTTATGCTATCAAATCTACCAACACACTACAACATAGCAACAAGCACTTCATTTCTCTGAAGTCATTAACCTTTTGATAAAAAACACAGATTAAAACATCTGAGTCATAAGGACTATGAAAAGGACAACCTTTACATTCTGAATAGGAAAGGAAAAATGAAAAAAAAAAATCTCATGCCAAAGTGCTATTGCCGACAGAGCTCTTCCTTCCTTTTGACCTGCAGAGCCTGGGACCAGCAAGTACTGGGACACAGTATAGTACATAATTTCTTACGAAGTCTCTCCAATTAGCCACTGCTAAAAACATGCCATTTCTCTTCTTTCTCAAGGGGAGAAAAAAAAAAAATCTTCTGCTCAGAACAGCTGAACTGTGCTTAGAAATGCTCATAACACAGGGATTCAATGAAGTCCACAGAGATTTGTAAATTAACTTTTTGTACTCCTAGCACTATGGTCAGCAGATAGCAAAAGGATGGCTTCCACTTTTACATTTAAGAAACCAACCTCATGAAACACCTCAGATTAATCAATTAAGACAGGCCCTTATGCACATCTTTCTCTGACTCAAGGAGGAGGAACATTCCTCTTGAGCATGAAGATCTACAAGTATGCTTCGGGTATCCAAGGCATTTGAGCTCCACTGGTTTAACAATGCTGAATGGCACTGATTCTTGAGATGCCTTTCAGGCAAAGGGAGGGGAACAGATACAGCAGGGCAAATGCTTCAAATTGATTATTCAATCAAAAACCTGTTAATCATTCCCAAGCTACTCAAAAATGGTTGCTGAAAGTACAGCAGAACTTACATCTATTAACTGAGATTTCATTTAATTAAATATAAATCACAAACCTGTCAGGATTACATCTAACGGAGGGAGTCCAACTACAGATCATTCTGCAAACTGAATTTCATACATAGTAAGCATTTCTCCACTAGCAACCCACTCTGAAAAAGGAGCCCAAAGGTCCCAGCCCAGTCCCAACAGAGCTTATTCCACTCACTGTCAAGCTCAAAGCAACTCATCTGAAAAACACTAGCTGAAATACAGTGCCAGGGATGAGCCTCTGAAAGAACATAAGTAAATAAGTGCTGTTGAGTCATTTAACAGAGAAACACCTGGCATTCAACTCTCTAGCACAGGAAAAACACATTCTTATTTCTCAGGGCACCTCTGGCATTTTGATTAGACAACTCCAAAATGGTATTTCTTCTTTTGCTTACTTTTTCTGTTAAACCATTTGACTAATACAACCTCAATCCTATCTACATGCCAAGGCAGGGGGAGAAGATGAGAAAATAATGTGGCAATGCTATGGAAAATATATAACACAGTTTCAACTAAGTTACAAACTCGCCAAAACTGTGTTTTCTCATTGCATTATTTGCCATTACTATGACTTCATTCAATTCTCTCAAATGAAACCCTTTCAAGTTTAAAATTTAATCTATGATTAGTCTAGAGGATTTACTATAGTCCTTAGATAAGCACAGAGCAATACAATTTTTTTCTACAGTAGTGAATCTACAGACTCTCCCTTATATCATTGGAAATTACACTTCATGTTTTATTCAAAGTCAGAGATGATTTGAACTCAGCAGAAACCACTGTGAAACATTATACATGTGACAAGCCAGGAGACAAATCCACTAGACATTCTGGATGCACTACAGGGGAACAAGGAATCATCAGGCTCTGGTCTCAGTGGAAAACTAAGTAAGCCACCCTCTTTTAGCATTCTCAACCTTTAGGTATTAAAAAATTAACTTGGATCAAAAATACACAAAAAAGGGCAATTTACTATCCCACTATCTTGAAGCATTACTGTTACACACCTCTTGCCTTTTTCTCCTAATTCTATTCTCATATACCTTGGACCGTATCACCCCAGCCATCTATGACCTTTCCAAATATTTGCTTTCACATTCATCCTCTTGTTCTTATCAACCTTGTTCCCATCATCACAGGCACAATATGTTTATTTCATAACAGACTGAGCTGATAGACCATGATGTTAAAAACCATGGGATTAAATTAAATCCTGGGAGAACACAAACTACATTACAGAAATCAACAGTCTGTTAAAAGAAATGAAATATTAAAAACACCAGGCCTTATGTAAGCAGCAGTAATGAAGGAAAAAGAGCTTTTCCTACATTTTTTCCACTCTTCCCTCAAAGGCTCTACCCTGTCAAAGCAGATTTGCACAGAGCTGAAGGAGGCCAGGCAATAAATTGCAACTATTTAACCTAGACAACTGAAAGGTAGAAACTTTTGCACCTACTTAGGCAGATAAAAAAAAAGTCTGGTATGAAGTTTAACGTTCTAGTCTTCTCAGCGCAAACATGTCTTAAGTTTTATTAAAAAATGCACACTGTGTCTCTACAGAAAAATACACTGAATAATACACCTAAGCTGACTTTAATTTTTATGGGGAAAGGACCTCCTAGTTGCTACAGGTATTTCTGCACAGAAATAGAGATAAAAGTACAAAAAGCAAGAACATCATACAAAAAAAAATACTGGATTATAATGATACTAGATTCTTAGGTACTGTGTTAGACACAAAGTAGCTTAGTCGTATTAAAAGATAAAATTTCTTTCAGTCTATTTCTTTATGCTTATCACTGTTCACTTCAATCACGATCACCAAGCCAAACCTTTTTAAAGGAAAACATGTTTTAGGACAACATACAAGAAACTACCTTCATATATACAAAACCTGTATTTTGGCATTTAAAGTTTTAAGTAATGTCTGAAGGACAACAAGATACAGAATCATACTAAATGCACAATCAAATGGCATGAAGTTTTCCTCCAGCTCCACTCATCACGTCTTGGTAGTTCAAGTTTTTAATATGAATGCTAGGTTTTTAATAGGTATAGATATTTTTCAGCCTGGCTCCAAATACTCCTAATATGCTCTCCTGAAAGATTTCTATCTGTAAGATACCACTTAAATAAATGGGAATTGAAACAGAGCAACTCCAGAAAATAGGAACAACGGCAAACTGATAGCAAGCCACCCTCAAAGCACAAAATAAATACTCCAAGTTATTAACTCCAAAAATACATAATACAGGTTGGTCAGTATAACAGAGATTCTTTGGAAAGCAGTAGAAGCTGATAAAAGTTTCCAATCAGCAACCAAAGAAGCCACTGTCGAAAATCTGCATCTGGCTAGAGAAGCATTTCAATGACTTGGCTTAAGATCAACAACCTGGAGCAGCAACAGTAGTAAAAGAACTGAAAAACTTAAAATAATAACTACAAAATATTTAGTATAAAATATATCTGCTGTGATGCCCTTCCCCAAGATAACAGGGCGCTGAAGTCTCCCACAAGAAGCACCATGCGCATATGTGAAGCCTCCACCACTTGTCTGAAGAAAACCTTGGCTATTTTTCCCATGAGAGGGCAGCAGCAGACACCCACTGAAACACTGCCCACAAATCCTGATCACAGGCTCTAAGCCAGCTCCCTATCCATCCTGAGCCAGAGCTCCATGCATCCCTGCTGTTCTCACAACTGGACCACAAAGACAACTCGACCCCCATAGTCTCCCAACCCGTTCTTCCCGAAGTGCCTCTACTCAACCACTGCGGCACCCTGGCTCTCTCCTGTGAGAATCCCACCACCCCTCTGCGCCACTGTGCAGGCGCTTCTGCGAGCTCCTGAAACAGGCACGAGAGCTCCGTGCTGTTGTCCTGTAGGCTCTCTCTTGTTCATGTTCTGTTGACCATGAGGTATCTCTTGGTCACAGCATCCTAACTCCTATGCCTGACAACCCAATCCTGCTTTTGGGCCAACATCTCCCTCTGGTGTCACTCCTACTTAAGAGGTCTCATGGACAAATTTGCATTACCTTTCATTATAAATGCTTTGAAATTTACTACTTATCAAAAGGAAGATTAATGTAAGCCAGGAGCTTGATCTAACTATATACTAAAATTCTATACCAGAACCTAAAAATATATAAAAATATTTCTTTCACTGTTAGAATACATCAAAAGGGTACATGCTTTTATCTTTTGCCCTCTAGACTTAATTAGGTGCTCTGATCCTTCAGAAAAATATTCAAGTGCTCTCAATGAAAAGTAATAACAATAGAGATGCTTTTATCCATACTCACCTAATCAAATACATAAACGCTGAATTTGATACAAAACACTCATTTTTAACAGGTAAGCTTAAGCTATGACAAGGGCAAAGCATAAAGGGCAGGTAATTATAAATTTTCATTGAAAACTGATACAAGAGAAGACACTTCCACACTGACACACACTGCTTCACAAAAACGAAATGCCTGGATCCCCTTAGCTTAGTTTTTCAGAGAGGAAGGAACAAGCGAATTAAAGCTTAGTTTTTCAGAGAGGAAGGAACAAGCGAATTAAGTGAATTATCATGTACAAACTTCAAAAGGCAAGAGGGTGTTTTCAGTTCATTTCGGCAGGGCTTCACAGCGGCCGGTCTCCCAGCCTGGCAGCAATGCAGGGAGCCGCCACCAGGTGGCTCCGGCGCGCGGCCCCGAAGGCGCCGTTCCCAGCGGCGCGGCTCCATCCCGCGTTCGGCTGCGGAGCGCCCCAGCAATCCCCGGGATAACCGGGCACAGAACTTCTGCCCTACCTGCTGCTGCTGAACAAACATCACTTTTGCGAACACGCAACATGAAGCGCGCGTTTTTCCTCATTTTCTCCTCACAAACTCCCTACTTCCCTTATTTGGGAACAGGTACAACCTCCAGCAATGTAAAGACACTTTCATCCTCTCTATGCCCCCCAAAGATGGTATCAAATGCTGGAGAAAAATGTCTAACCCACTTGGTTCCATCTTGCTGTTTTTAAAGGTTTAATATACAAAATTGTCAGGTTAAGTTTTGACATCTACATCCTCTGCTTCACAGTCATTTCTTCTCTTTCCAGGGGGACAAGTCCAGCCCTCTCTCCTTCATGAGAATGCTTTTGACTTCCAGGGCATTTGTGCCCTCTGATCTGTATTTCAAGGCATACAACATAACATAGTATGGGTGCTATAGATAAGCAATAGTTGAGCTATGATTCATGGGTTTAGAAGCTACACAAAAATTTCCAGAAAGCAATCTTGTTTCCACCTTCACAGGTCTCATGGTGAACCAAGTAATATTTGTTCACTGCTGCTTCTCTACTGAAAAAATAGCTCTCAGATAACGTTTTAGATAAACAGACTTCCATTACACCCCTGTGAGAACAAGAACACCACAGAACTTTTTTTTCTCTAGGCCACAAGTGGTGTCTTCCATACTGGTTTGGCACAGAAGATCAACTCCCCTTCCTCAAGGAACCTCCTGCCTTTTCTTTTTGTATGGATAGAGGATGCTTCAAGTTTGGGAAGTGATAAGAGCAGGTAGAGATTAACTTTTCACTGTTTAACACACAGGTGATGACAGTTGAGTAAAACTAGGAGGATGAAATGGATGAATCCATCTGCTTCCAAGAGAAAAGTAAAGAAGTTCAAATAAATTCGTATTTCCCAGAATGCTTCTAATATACCACAGCTACACAAAGTAACTGGAAACAGAGTTCAGACATAATTCTTTGTCTTCCAGCTAAAGGAGGTACTTAAAGGTACACTGAAAGCAGGTCTCGTGCTTTGCTACAAATGAGAAGCCACCGCCAGAAGCAGCACTGAGCCCAGGCTGCCCCCTGGCTCTGGGCGCTGCAGCGCCCTGGCAGGCAGGCAGAGCACCAGGGGAACCCGCCAGGGCACTCACAATGCACACAGCCCACTGCCCCCTGTACCTCACCATCAGGACAGACTGGGGAAACAGAAAGGGGGAACTGGGTTCCCAATCTGAAAACCAGCTTCCTTAAATCAACATGTTTTTCATTCTTTTAAGGGAACAGTAAGATACCAGCAAAGAGGAAGCATGGATGAGAAAATAGCTAAATACCCAAGAGAAACTTCAATTAACTGGGATGGAGATTCAGCATAAATTTATGAAAAGTAAGTTCATGTGTGAATTAAGAAAGCAAGCAGACAAAGGCAATGCAAGAGGGAGAAAGCTATTAAAATGGAGGAGAACTGAGTGGCATAACCTAGAATTAAGTAACTGATCAATGAGCTTGAGGCTCACACAGAAGTGATTTTACATTTCAAGCTCTTAAAGTAGCAATTCAAGTCTATTACACAGCTGAAGCATTCAATATACTGGATCTATAAGAGAGTAAAAACAAGACATACCTTGTCTATTCCCATTCTCTTCATCCTAAAGAGGAAGAAAGAGTGCATATTAAAAATTCAATAAATGGAAAAAAAATGCATAAGCATCTCTAAGATACAAAGACTTGAAGTGAACTGGTAAGGTTAAGTCTGTATTTCGGTACCTCCTACTTCCTCCACAACTATTCAACTTAGATAATTAAGGCTTTTATTCTGAGTATGTAGAGTGATAGCTATTTTAAAAACAACTACTAAGTACAATCCTATGAAACATTCCCACAGAAACAATATGAACAGGATTATGTTAAAACAAATGCACCAAACCCCATGAGATACTACATGAAGCCTCATACTGCACTGTATGTCCCTGAAAGCCAGGCAGGAAAGGTTACACTTCAATCACCTCAGGACTCAAAGCTACATACGTAACAGATATAAAGTATTTTGTAAGCAATGTCTGAATAGACATCCTGAATTTTTTTTTTGTTTTTTGTTTTGTTTTTTTGTTTGTTTGTTTTTGTTTTGGGTTTTTTTGGTTTTTTTTTGCTTTCAGCATTACTACTACTACTAGGGGAAAATATGTACCTGAACACTATTTAGTAACAACCCTGAAGAGTCTCTTTCTGCTCACTGATCCCCAAAATCACACAACTGGAAAGTACTGGGGGGAAATGGCATGCTTTAATAAAAAAAAAAAAAAAAAATTACTTATGTTACTTTCTTGTCAATATTTTGTTATGAAGATTATGGTTAACCTTGTCTACAAAGTTCTACCATTTAAGCTTCATAGATACTTAGATAATACTTAAACAAATAAAATTTTTGAGACAAATAGGTAGTATTAGAAAAATATTTCTAACTATTCACCTCAGATAATTAGAACAGCTTTGTCCTGAAGGAAAGAAGGAGCAAGGAAATGACCACAGAAATAACTTTCACCTGGATATTTCCTCCTACTTTTAAATGGACTAACTCAAAATTTCCATTTATTTTGTATTTAAAGGAAAATCACTATATTTTTCAAACTAAATAAACTCAAAGCAACTACACACTGACCTGGGTAATCCATCCAAGAGAGAAAGACTTGAAGAAAGAGAGGAAGTAAGACCCAGATATGAAAACTATGTAATGGTAAGGAAGAGACAAGTCTGTCCTAGCAGCAATAAAATTTTACAAGGCATACAGAAGTTCTACTGGAACTTTGAAAGATATTACAGAAAGATAACTTCAAGGAACAAGGAAATATGGAATAAAAGAACTCCCCCAAACCCAAAATACTGAGTTAACAAAAATCTAGCATATATGCTACTTTTAGAAAGCCATGATAATTGTCATTGCTGCCTGAACAGTGTATCTCTAAGCTGGACAGTCCTGTCTGCTCTTTGGTAAAAATGGCACACTAGAAGGTAAGTACCATGACTGCTTACTCTTGAAGCCCTGTAACAGTTAGTTGGTTTTGAACTACAATCAGCAGCCCAGAATTAGACATGGGTAAATTCTGCATGTTTTGAGTTGTGGCCTATCTGTCAAGTGAAAAAACATCTTTAGGACTTGAAATATTAGAACTCATAGTCTGAAAAATCTGAATTATATGTATAGGAGGTTACTTGGTTTGATGCTATATAACATTTTCGAAGAGAAAATTTAGCTAATGTAGAAATGCCATAATTTATGAAATATTGCAGTGGGTTTTGTCACTAGTCATGCAAAATTCTGTTACCAAAGACAGCTGCAAAACATTAGTTTTTCATGGTACCAAGCCAATGAGATCAGGCTTTGAAAAATGGAATGAATGCTTTAGAACACAAGTGTTTGGAAACCAGCTTTCCCTCCTACGTTCACTCCTTACATGTGGCAAGATGTCAGTATATGCTGCATCCATACCTGAAAAGAAGATTTTATCACTTACTTGCTTCTCAGATAAACGAACTTGGGAGAACAAACATCACATGCTGAAATAGTGTGTTTCTAACAAATCCTAATGAACACTTGATGTTAAAGGCATTATGCATCATGTGCTTTTTGCAATGCTAGCTTAAGAAATCTTCCACACATTCCTTACTAACTTTCTTAAGAGAAAAGGAGGCATGGGAAGCAAGCACAATACATAAATGGGTGACTCCTAAATGTGCAGCTATTCCCAGTTTGGTGTGTGCGCCCACAGAAGCAGAGTCAAGTACTTCTGCCAAAAAGAAATGTGTCAAACCACATCCTCAATTGCCATGGTCATCTTTCACACAGGGCTGCCTCTCCCAAGAGACTGACTAGACAACAGTTTTTACATAACCTATTGCAGTCTTATAAGATAGTTAATTAAGGCCAATTACAAGGAGAGAGAGACCCTTGATTTGTACTTAAATAGCTGTTTTATGCAGGAACCAAAAAAAGGTAGTAGAACTTAACAAAAACCCTGAATTTGACCTGCACTACTACCTAGATATGGAATGCTAAAAGAATTAGATACAAAAATGCTACATGGGTATACATATATATATAAATATATATATAAATAATTTATATACAACATACTAGCATTCCATTTTAAAACATGCAGAGACACTTCCCTGAACTGATCATGACCAATCATTTTCATATGGGGAAAGGGTGTCACAAAATCACCTGAAGTACTGAAATACTATGAAGAGTTTATGTATCAAGACAAGTGTGTTTTGGGACTCAGAGCAGTCAGCCAGGGTTTGGAGGCAGATCTGCCTGGATCTCCTTCCTTGCAGCGAGTTCTTGAGGATAATAAACAAAAAGGCTTTCCAACTGAACAAGTGTTTTATTAGACTAACAACTAGAATGCTGAGCTCCTCAAAATTTAAAAGCTCAACACCTTGAACACACCTAAGCAAAGAACGGGTTATTATATATTTTATGAAGTAATGCCCACTCTTCTCCACTCAATACATCCTGTGGTGTGCAGTTCTTTACTTCCAAGAAAATTCACCGCAATGGCTTTCCAAGCAGCAGCATTGTCCAGCATATAGAGAGCTTATCTTTCAATTCTCATAGAATATGCAGCTGTGGTGTGATCTTTACCACACCCTGCAGGCTAAGAATATTATGCTCTGTGTCCTAGAGATGCCACTGCTCCCCCTTGTGAAGGAATGTGTCATCCTCTTCCCAGAGGAATCCACCTGACCCATTAACAGCTTTTTCAAATGTGCAAAACACAAGCAACAGGAGCAGAACTTTGAATGGAGACATTTTCACCAGTATTTCTGAACTGGAACCTACAGTAGGTATTAAAAAATCAAAAACATATATATCCACAAAGAATGTGGAAAGATTGCTCAAAGGAAAGCACTTTTAGATAATTTTCTTTCACCTCACTACCTGTACTAGTTTATGCTGAGTTTTAGTAAAATTTAAGAGATCATAGGGCAAGCTTACCTTGACAGAGGTGGGGAGGAATTAAAACCCAATAAAATTAAAGAAGCTAGAATGCTTTTTACCCTAGGGTAAAGAACAGATACTTTGGCACTGATCTAGAGGGAAAGCACCAGCATCACATTGACACTTGTGACAACAAAAGGGCTGTGGCTCTGAGAAACAGGTCAAGGATTGAGCGACTCCAGCTGTTATGTCAAAGACATCTTCAACATCCAGCTGTAATCTCTGTCTTACACCAGCAGTGGCTGCATCCTCAGGTGAGAAGGAGGGACAAGGCTACTGTAAGATTAAGAACAGCCAGAAAACCGAATCATATTCGTTACTATACTCCCTTTGAGGAGTGCAAAATGAAACATCTGTGACTTCTGAGGCACTTACAATCTGGATCAATGAGGAAAGAGAGAGGAATGATACTTGAGCTTACAATCAATGACAGACTCTAATTAGCTGGTAACCTTATCCGATCAAAGATCCTACTGAACAACTGAGAAATCAGATTTACCTCATATTAGGATCAGGCTGACAATAGTTGAATTTCATTCTTTTGTAACTTAGGCACATAGATTTCTACAAAAGCCACCTTATTACTTGTAAGTAGTAATTTGGAATATCTGTTCTTTTGTTTGCTTCACCTCATGGACATTAAAGAGAATATAACCAGGTTAATTATTATAACCGTTCAGGTTAATATAACCGTTCAAGACAAGGGCTCTGTCCAAATGAACCTTACCATCTTTACATGTAACTGAATCCACGAATAAAGGTGTTACAGTACAGTATCCAGTCATCTCATTACTTCCTTTTCAAAATCAGACCAAAATAGGAATGAATGAACCAGATTCTAACATGTCAGAGAAGAAATAGCAAAAAAAAATTAAGAACACATGAAGATCTCTCTTGGAGAAAAAGAGGGAGTTAAGAGCTTCAAGACAAGTCTTGAGACTTATAGATGTTGGGTTCACTATGAACTGCCTGGGTCTCTCAGAAACCTTCAGGTATAAATGAGAGGGGAAGGACTGATATTTCTTTTTTATAATGCCCTTCCCTTGTGCCTGTCTCCTTTTGCATGTGAAAAACACATCGACTCCCTCAGAGACATCTAGTGATGCCTTTTTTCCAGAACATATCCAGTCGCTTCTTAGTTAAGGAGGTCAATCCTGCTCACACTGCTTATTTTCATCCTCAGCACGAATAGGGGCTCTTGTTGAGAGACGCTAACAAGTGCACGTCGTTTGTTCTGCTCAAAGCTAAGGTTTCCCCACCCTCCTTCCTCTGTTTGACACTGAATTCAACCAGAGACTGCTTTTACCTGCGCTCAACAACAGAAATCCTGGATCTGGATCACCAGATATTGCTAACAGTTTCACTTCCACGTAACTTCAGTCACTCCTTGTCATGGAAAAAATTTGGGCACTCAAGTGAAGGCTGAATAGCTGCAGTAAACTGGAAAAATGTGCCAATTTTCTTCTGCAAAGCTTTTTCTACTTCAAAATAAATCTTACAGCCACCAAGAGCAGGCATAGACAGAAACTTTACTTAAAGACACCTGCAGAAATACATGAATCAATTAACTTCATACTCTTTCCAGAAAGCTTTAACACCCATTCCCCAACTTGGTAACAATTTACTTTTATGCCTAACTGGAAAAGCAAAGGCAAAAATGAGGAGTAGCATGGCTCATGAAAACTATTACACTTGATGCCTTTGAAATGAGCAAATGTTATTTGAACTCACTAGGAAGCACCCTGTCTCAATTTTCAAATTCCTCTCATTATTAAATGGACTTTTTATCAACACTCTATATTACAGCAACTTTCAAATGCTTCAGCCACAAAAGAGAACATGCACATGATTTGAGCAAGAACACCAATTAGCTACTTAACATTCAGATATGCTTGTTTTAAATTTAAAAAAAAGTAAAATACTTTAAGAAAGTTCTCTTTTAATGTAAGCCTACATATATATCTTGTATATATTCGTCTCTTGACTAACAGAGAACTGCAGATCCTCTTTTCAGCAGAAAGAATGTAATAGAGAAACACAATCTGTCAGTTTCTAACTTACACTGAGTTTAGGATACTCAATTAGAAACTGAGGCAAACATTCTTCTCCATCTCTTAATGTGATGGTGCGACAAATTTCAGCTGGGGAGCAGAGGGGACAGCAACAACAAAACCTGAACATCATACCCTTTAAGTCTACACTTCAGAAGAGGTACAGACTAATTAATAACACTGGCCTTGGATAAAAGAAGAATCTGTACAGAGAAATACTTCCCTGTTCTGCAACGACAACTGTTCTTACCCATGATACAAATATTTTTAACTGACTTACTCAGTCAATTCCATTTTATTGGAACAGATCAGCAAACAGTTATTAAACAATGCCATGAGCCCACTCACCTTACAAGGGATCTTTCATCTGTGTAAGACAGATCTATAAACACATTTATTTTTAAGTAAGCTGGATTTTTCACCCTAAAGGGTTCAAGGCTTTAAAGTGCTTCATTATTAATTCCACTTACTTTAAAAGAAAACTGAACTGCAGATTCCGGAGGGTAAACTATGAAGTGTCTTAAGGTGAAGCCAAAACCCTGAGATGTCCTCCTTAGCACAACAGTTTTAGGACCAGGCCAAGAGAAAGTTTCTTCCTCCTCCGATGGTGATATAGCTTCACTCTGCTCTTTTCCATCTTTATTTTTTGATGTCTGGAATAGAAAAAGATATGCAGAGAAGTTTTAATTTGGATCATTGAAAAATAAGAACACAAGAGTAAGAATTCCTAAACATTACTGTACACTTGAAAATAGAATTGCTCCCCCCAATCAAAATAACTTGATGGTCTCTAGCATTTTCAAATGTGTACACAAAAGCAACACCCTTTACACCATTGCACCTCTGGTCATACTGCATATAGAATAACATAATTAACTTAAATTTTAAATGTGGTTAGATATTAAAAAACAACATTCAACAATGAAAGACTAGAAGGAACCACAAGAAACACGTACAGCCTGCACGTTTTATTTGCCTTCTATTTAGAGAGAAACATGTGACTTCCGGGACCGCATTTCTGGCTGTGTGTATCTCGCATACACAAGTACAAAACAAAGTTCTCCTTCCCACACCATTCAGGGATGATTTTCTTGACTAGTACCTCCTCACTTAATACACGTAAAACGGAACATGGAATTGTTTAGACTTCTCCAGTAAGACATTTTCTTCTAGTCATATCTACAACTTTGTCTTTGCTTTTTCCACCCTTACCTATTTCTCTGAACATTTCAGTATGCAAATTGTAAACATAGAAGTAAAACACTCTCCCTTTTACAGTCCAACTGCAATCCTTCCTCTCTTGCAGAAAATAAGCAATTTTGGGTGGGTTTTTTTCCTTATGCGTAATTTTATATACCTATGACTAAAGCAACATACTAAAATATTTATCTTCTCAGTCTTACATAAAATCTTCCATTTCAACTTTCAAACTGAGTGCCACACCAGCACTCAAAGGCAACACAAAGAAAGCATGCAAAATCCTATGACCCTCCTCTAAAGATTCTAGTTCAACGATGCGTGAAACAAATTTAGATACCAGAGCCTATAGCCTATTCAAAGGGTATTCAAACAGAAATAATAGTCTTCTTGTCCTCCAGTAGCTCTGCTGCTGTGGCTCAGCAACTGGCTGATCCGTGTCAGAATTTACTGCTTGGTTTTCTCCCTGTCCTACTGCAAAACAATCTCTTTTGCTTCAGTCTTAGAGCTGGAATCTGAAACTGCAGTGCTGGTTGGCAAGGTGGGCTCAGCCAGCTCCAACCAACACCTACAGAGAAGACAGAGCATTTCCATTCCAACCACAGCAACACATATTACTACAAGGAAAATATTGCAGCTCCTTGCTGAGTTAATCCACCAACATTGTGCATTCAGGTATGCAAAACACAATGCATTTGTCCATAGATGCTACAGTTTGTCCTCAAAAACCCACATCTTGTTTATGTCCAACAGGGAGAACCAGCAAATACTAGCAAGTGCTCCAAAGACCAAACAACCCTGTTTTCAGCAAGAAAAAAAACATACAAATGCACACTACAGCCAAGCCAAGCAATGGAGTTGCTTCAGGAACAAGAAAATATGGAGAAACTATCCTGTCAGCCTGCTCTTCCAAACAGCCTAGAAGAATTAGCAGCAGATTTTGGAAAGAACATTTATAAGTATCAAGGACTCTATCTCAGTCTAGTCTGTCCTCATCTATCATCTTCATTCATGTTTTAAAGTGTCAGTGTGAAACCAAGAAGACTCTGCAATTAGATGACTAATGAACAAAAAATTACTGAACACTGCAGAACTGCCAAGATGAGAGGCTTGAGTTTAAAGTTCAAACAATGCAAAGATTAGGGCAAAATTTACATAATCCTTTAGCCTAAGGATGGAGTTTGTTATTGAGATGCTCCTAACCACTCTGTTCAGTTTCCGAACACAAGAGCATTTTATCAGTTCTGCACAAATAAATGTCATTTTTCAGGCTTTCAATCTCAGGACACAAGCAGAAACTGGAGCCAATAAGAACATTTTGATCCTAGTAAACTGGCAAAAGAAACAGCTCCTAGTAAAAAAAATATCACTGGCCTCTAAAAAATGACAGTGATTTCCTCCATCAAGTGACTCACAGCAACCCATCTTCTTAATATTCCTGTGCAATTGTTTGTTTCTCCTCTCAGATTTTTATCCAGAATGCATGATGCAAAGTTTCAAATGATCCCACAACCACAGATATTGAAAAATGTTCATAAGCAAATACCCATAGTTAGAAATAGGTAAACAAGCTTAAATGTAGTACTGAAAAAAAAACTCACATCTTCAATATACTTCCATCTTTTTTTTCAACAAATACCTCCTTATTTAGCCAAAAGGTAGTTTTAGTATGTGTAACAACTGATGACTATAATTTACATACAGAAGTACTGTAACTTCAGTTCAAAATACAGCCATACAAAGAACTTCAGCTTTTAGAAACAGGAGTTTTAGCACTTCAATGCAGCAGGAGAACCTCTAATTTCTTTGTAATTTCATGAAAACTTTTAGCATTCACAAGTTACTGAACTAAAAGTTATTCATAAACCCACAGTCAAGTAATTATTTCTTGAAAGAGCACACCAGAAGGGAAAGGTGAACTTCATACCAACCTTGGACCCCTGCAAGGTCTGCCAACAGGGTAACAGAAAAAGCCAGTATCAGTAATAAATGTGAGATATGTTCAGTAATAGCAACTTTCAGCCACCACTAGGAACAAGCAAGAATCTGATTTATAAAGAGAGTCAACATCTGTTGAGTAACCCTGTGACACTTCCAACCACAGCACACACACCAGAATATCCCTTGCCAGAAAAAGCTTTTTAAAGGAACAATAAAAGTTCTCAAAAACATAAACAAAACAAGGATGCAAGACAGCAAGCAAGGAACAGATGATGTTTAGCACAGGCAAGTACACACTACTAAAGGCAAAGTTCCTATACAGATTTCCTTGCAAATCAAGTATCAAGTTACAAATATTTAAGTATCTCATACCCATAAGGGAATCTGTCCTTTGGGTAGAGTCATTTGCATTACAAGGGATGAAAAATGAATGCTTCATTTTCATATAAGATCTAACAAACCAAAGATTACTGTGCCACAGCCTTTACTGAAGATCTGTATGTTTATTTCTCTATAGACTCAGTCCTCAAAATCGAAGTCAGAATGCATACAATCAAGTCCAAGGACTGAAGAATCCCAGACTACTAAAAATGATTCAAGCATCATTTCCCTGGGAATTTTTCGTACAAGGTTTCTGCACAAAGTATCTCAAAGCATAATTTCCTGTTCTATGCAACTGCAAGGACACACAACAGATGCTTAAATGCACTGTAAAATGCATATCTTGTTTTCAATATTGTATTTAACCCTTCTTTCTGAGCAACAAAAGCATCCATGAAAAACCAGACAGCACTATAAAAAAACTACATGAGTCACTGGCAGCTTAACATGCAGTAACAGAATTATGTAAAATCAATAAGTAGCATTAATGTTTGTAAATAATATTATTTCCAATTAAAAGTACGTCTCAAAGCAATAGTTTCCCATTATATCAGCCTAAAATAACAACTAAAAAAGCTAATACATCCAGTTTAGTACATGCTTTCTAAAGCCCCTCTAATTTTTCACCTCCTAATCAATTTACAGACCTGTACCATACAAGCTAAAAATCCTTACATGACAGTTGTAGGCAACTGAAGCTATAAATAAAGAACAGTCGCCTTGACTGTCTAAACAGATAAATAGGCATGGTCTAAGTTCTGAACACTGTCTTCATAGGTGAAAAATTTTGAGCACAAGAAATAATTGATATATTGTACTATCTATTCTGGAAAAATAATTGAAGCCCTTTTAAAGTTTGTATGAGCAATCAATTTCTATCTTTGTGTTCAGTACCCAAATTCAAAATTATTTCTGAAGAAATAGGGCATGCTGTCATCCAGATTTGCTATCTTTTTAAATTGTTTTGGTTTATGTGTTTTTACCACACAGAATGCTTCACAAATAAATTAAGTAAATAAACTCTCACTGTAGAGGTAAATAAAAAAAAACCACCAAAACAAACAATTCCCAAACCAACCAAACAACCTCCCCCACCACCAGGCCATCCAGGGGACTTATCTATCAGTACCTCAGTCATAACATGGAGATTGCCTGTGCTAAGCAGCACCTGCTTCAGCTGCACTTAGCAAATGTTCAACTTTTAGCTTGTCTACCAAGAAAGGTGGTACCCGATATAGCAGTTCAGCTAGACAGATATATGCTGAATAGAAAATAAGCTGATGATTCCACTGATCCAACAGCCATCGTAAGATTTTTAGGGCTTTTCAGTAACTACTGACGTAAGCCAGAGCAAAAAACTATAGTTACTAATCCCTGAAATCTTCCTGAGACACTGACAGGATATTCCAAATACTCTAATAATAGCGGGACTCACTTGAAAACAGGGCTATTTCTCATATAGGGTCATCTGCTTTCCCCAGTTTTTGTACCCAGTTGCTATCACTTAGCTAACTGCCCTGTTAAATATCTGCTACTGCAGAGAAAAAGGCTTTTCTAGAACAGTCTAGCCTTATTCTAATGTGACAATGAAATAGGCTCTTTAAAAAAAGCTAACAAAGAAGAAATAGAAAGGTCTTTTCTGCCTAAGACTACAGAAGGTGTAGGAAAAAACCTGCCTATAAGGCAGCCATATAAAAGATTATACAACCTTTTCTGAGATACATTATCTCCATCTCATTTGCAGCATAGGAAAGCATATCCAGCACACAAAGACAGATGGTATTTTATCTTAGTAGCACCTGAGAAGCGGGATCACTCACACCAGGTGTAAACTGAGTCTTTTTCTTTCAGTTCTCAAGCCAATAAAGCAAAATTTCAAGGGCAATTAATTCCACATTTATAAAGCTAAATACCATTTTCATGTACTGAAACAGTCTAAAGATGTAGCGAGGTAATTTCTAATGTGTCTTTAAATCAAACTGGAATGCACAAACAACATCTTATACAGAAGCTATTCCCAGTTGAAGAAAAGCAATTACTGACACAAAGGTGACATTTTAAGTAAATTCATCTTCCAGGTATTCAGAACACAGCCCTCTTCTCAAAACATTTAAATTAGTTCCATGCTTTTAGCCTCAGGAAATATAATTCTTTCTTACTGAAAAAAATCATTGCAAAGAGACCAGCAGGAAAACTGGAACACAGAAAACCCCAAACCAAAATCATTTTAGGCCTCTGTGTCCAATACCCACTTCTCCAAACTTCTGACTGTTATGTTTACCAAAATTTGTAATCGTGCCCTGAATAGGTAGGATGTTGACAGAGACAGAAATTCAGGCAGGAAATATAACCTGTCAGCTTATATACTGACAGTGTCCTTCCCTCAAAGAAGTGTTTCATCATTTTATGTCCTTGAAAAATAGCTACAGAGTGTAATCAACAATATTCTCCAAACCCACATGGATGGTCAGAAATCAGTCTGCCAAACTGGTGAGATATGAGGAAACCTATAAAAATCCTCAATGTAAGATTGTGGATGGTGACTGACATCATAAAAAAGGCAGAAAGCAAGAGAGGCAAAAAAAAAAAAAAAAAAAAAAAAAAAAAAAA
>VWYO01024060.1:46230-154743 GCA_013400275.1 Rhadina sibilatrix
AAAAAAAAAAAAAAAAAAAAAAAAAGAAAACCTGAGAAAAACACCAATATTTAACAGCTGTACATGCTAGACTTGTTAAAAAACTCTCAGCTGAATTCCAAAGATGCATGCAGCAGTGCATGCATAATACCAAAGCTGTCCTGTCTTTACTAACATCAAAATTAGTGTGCACAGTTAATTAACAAATATTCCAAATGTTTCAGTATTTTTAGTGTCAAACTGGAGCATTCATTTTTACATGCTACTCCAGCGTCACCCGTCACACTAAACAAGCAACAAGGTTAAAAAAAACTAATAATGTTTAATTTATGTATAAATTTAAGCTGATGGCAGATAAATAATAAACAATAATTAATTTCCCAGCTACATGCTCTACCTACTTCAATCCAAATATGCATTCTTTTTTTTATGTCTACCTTCTAGAAATACAAACTTTACTTGGGCATGACTGAATGTAATCAATGCCTGTCAAAGTGAACCTTGCCAAGTAGAAATAAATCACTGTAAGTTAAAAAGATAAGTCTCCCTCTATCCAATAATGAGCTGAACTCTCAACATACAACTAAAATGCAATACAGATTCACAGTACAATATACTCAGCCTAACAGTATCCACCATATGATTGTTGACATTTACTATGTGCTGATACACGGCAGTGAAATTAGTTCACTCTACTGAGAAAGCTTTTATCTACAGAGTGCACTGTATGAGTGTTCCCCAAACA
Organism: Rhadina sibilatrix; assembly: GCA_013400275.1. Classification (NCBI taxonomy): domain Eukaryota; kingdom Metazoa; phylum Chordata; class Aves; order Passeriformes; family Phylloscopidae; genus Rhadina; species Rhadina sibilatrix. Next base: position 46,955 of record VWYO01024060.1, read on the forward strand.
GAAAAATCAGACCGTTTGAGACAGTGATGTACTGAAGCACAGAAGAGTTTCCTACTCCAGATATCTAAGGATTCCTCTTTGCAGAACAGGCCACAGGGAAATGGATCCCACTCAACAGATCTCTGACTAGTAGCAAGACCCTCCGAGCATGAGACAGAAGGTGTTTGTCTCCATCCTGGCCACTTCAGTGCTATGTATTTAAGGAAGCTGCAGGAAGGACTTGGTTGCTCAGAGCTTGTAACTGTTGAGTCTGTTTTCAGTAGTTACCAAGAGGAGGCTGCCTTGTCCTGAAGCACCTGAAACTGGAAATGCAGATGTAAACAAACCCTCAAAGCTCTAAAGATCAAACAGCTACAGAACCACACTCACCACAAGACGAGATGTGTAGATAAACACAGCCTGAGTCCACACACATAAACCCATCAGCAGATAGCATTAACAGAGACAGATAAAGCTGGTCTAGTCAGAGCCCTCACTCTGGAGTCACAGCTGTCTGGTTTTGGAACTGGGGGCACAGCTCTTCTTCCATGCTACAGTGCTTTGTGAAGTGGTGGGGGGGAGAGGGAAGAAAAAATACAAGAGTTCCCAGAGGAAGACTTCAACTTCCAAACTCAGAGAAAGCATGAGCACTCCGAATCACCAGGGTCCCTCTTCATCTCTTATCAGGCAAGTGTAATGCATGCATGAAGTGCAGGATATTTGCTGAGACACCCCAACACTAACACTTCTCTTGTAATGCAGCTGAGTGGGATGCACTAACTGGGAAGAGTAATAGAGGCAAACAAACTGAAGAATTCAACTACCACTAGAACAAGATGCAAATCCTTTATGACTAAAACAGGAGACTTCTACTACAATTAATGGTTCAATATCCCACAACAGGAAAACAGAAACAGATTATTAGTGATCACAGTAGGACTAAGGGGAAGACAGGCAGTGCCATTCCTCCTGTTTGCTGCTCACCTGGGTTGGAGAGGTGGGACTCAAGCAGCCACCAGCAACAGGAAGGTGGTCTCCATGAGCAGCTCTCCCTCTCTTAGCCCCTTCATGGGTCTTGCAGAGACCCACAGTGAGCCATTTCAGAGCAAAAAAAGGCAATAAAGATGTGAGCATCACTTGATGGAGTGACCACAGGTTTAAGTGTGTCCCTCACAGGAGCTCAGCTCTTATCACTTTAATACTCCATTATGGCACTAAGCCTGGGTCCTTTTTGGTGGACTAACCAAACTGAATTAGTAATGTGTTATGACACAATCCTGGGAGCAAACCTACCTGTCTTTCAGGACTGTGATTCTCACCCAGATGAAATAGAAGCTGGTACAGTTCAATAACAAAGGCAGCAGCTGCCTGCAGCAGAGGTTAGTGAGGACACCAAACTTTGAAGTCCATCTCAGGACTCAATACTCTAATTCAATAAAATACATAAATCATATCCTCAAACCAAGACCAGGTAAGGAGAAAGGCAACTGAGATGGCAATACATGACTACTCTCAGTGTATGAAGTAAGTGGGAAATCTGCGACCTTTCAAAACCAAAGCATCTGTGCCAACATGGCAGATGGCTGGGAGGCACAGGGAAGGAAACAAAATTCTGTCAAGCACCATGCAGGCTTACAGAGCTGGCTTGGGCTTGGAAGCAGGACAGAGGGATACATGTTTCTGTGTACTTTCTGTCTACTTCTGTACTACTAGCATTGCAGTAAACACAGTCATTCAAAGGAGAAACAGTATTTTCAAGACAAAAGATTTCACTTCTCATAAAGGTCAAGGCATACACAGAAAACAGACAGTAAAAACCTCCATGTGTGCATGTTATTACAAAGCTCTTGCTGTACTGCACTCTCCTGTTCATGAAAGGCAGCTCTGTAAAGCAGTTGGTGCTAATGTCAGTCTCATCACTACTCCGCAAGACCTAAAAAGCAAAGCTGAAGGCTATCTACAGCAAGGATGATCTCAAAAATGTCCCCTCCCTCGTGTCTGGTCAACTGAAAATTTTTCAGTTCACTTGGTTCTGGATTAAAAACAGTAACATCCTGTAAAAATAAACATAATGTTTGTTATCTACACCCCAAGTGGTTCTGCAAACTGAGCCTAGCTAGACATACTTGCTTGAAGGAAAGCAGCTTTCAGCTTCCCAGGTCAGGTGAGATTGAGAAAGAGTCCTACTTCAAAGTAAGGAAAATTCCAACTTACTAAGTTTGCCTAGACTTAAAGTAACTTTTTTTCTTTTTCTACACAGCACAAGCTCTGGTTTTCTTATACTATAGTTCTGATAGCTGGACCTTTTGAACAATGCTCTTAACTTCACCAAAACCAAGATCATGTCTAGTATGACTAGTGCTCCACCACTTTTTAAACAGAATTTCTCTGCACTCAGCCCCTAACCCCTGAATTATCCACAAACAAACCAACCAGCTTCTCAGATCTCCCTTTAAACCCTACATACTACCAAGTTTAGCATATTTCAATTCATTAATCTATCATATGTCTGTTTTAGTTTTATACACATATATACTCACAAAGAAGTATACCGTGTTGTGTGTGTACATATACGTACATATATTTGTAGTAGCTTGTACACATCCAGAAAGTGTACTACTAATTGACTGGGATTCTTTGCAAAGCTAATTAAGTGCACTTCAGATAATAATTTATACTGCCACAGAGTATAAACAGCCCATTTCAAACAACAGCACTAAGAACAGAGTAAAAAGTATATAATGAAAAGCTTCACAGGACAGAGATGCAAATTATTTTCAATATGTGTTTTGTTTGTATTTTGAATTTTGTTATTCATAACAACAGAGTTCATAATATTAAATCTAGTCAGAAAAACATTAACAACAAAGAGAAATTGAGAGCTTCCTTGTTTTCTTACAGACCCATTAGCAAAAACCTCCCCTCTTAACAGCTACATCCTTAAACTGGAAAGAAAGGAAACATCTGCAGGGCTGGTAGCTAGCACAACAGCAAAATATCATGTGATCTTAATTTAGCTAAAGTGAAAATTGTCCTTCTCTGCTTGTTCTGTCATTGCTTGTTAAGAATAGGAAATTCTCTGTCCTCACCTTACAGTGTAATCTGGAAATATCAGAGACAGGAGACAAAAAAAGCATATTTCTGCTCCTCAGCACTGAAGAAATGTTTTGAGGTTACTCCATGCAAGATAAAAGAATCATCTCAGCAGTCTGACAGAAGTGGTAAGAGCACCTTGCACAGTCACCAGCGGTGAAGAGCTGCCTTATAATGCCTCTTTCAACCTATAGGAAGTTTTTCAGATCCAAGACTGAGCTGTCCCATGACCCACTCTGCTTCCTACAAACGGGGAGAGGACAATAGGAAATGCCACCTCTGTCCCCAGCTAAGTACACTACTGCAAAAATAGGAATGGAATTTAAATGAAGTTTGTACTCTTTTTTGCTTTCTAGAATAACCCAGGCTTAACCAAACACACAAGACACCAGATAGTTTCCACTACGCTTCCACCACAGTATAACCACAAACTATTTGCATGTGAAATTGCTTTGCAGAAGCCTTCAAGGAAACCAAAACCACTGCACAATGGAAAATGACCAAAATCACCTGCACAGACCCCACTTCAATAACCTGATGCTCCACACTTGAAACTAATCTGTAGGAAAACCTACAGATTTCCTTCCCTCCTTAGTGTTTTTCTCCACTGTAGCCAGAGACTATGTCTTGGATCAAAAAATTATCAACTCTACAAGGGACAAAGTTAAAGTTGACCAAACCACTCAAGAGAACAACCACTTTTCCACAGTTTCTTTGTCCCTGTGGCAAACCTCTGTGTTGACTAGGCTACTCCAGGATGCAGCTACCACACTGAGTAAGGGCTTTACTGATTTTGGGCTGAGCAGTGGGAAAGTGCATCCTCATACCTGTTCTCTACTGAATATAAGTTCTCTTACTGGAACTACTGAACTTTTCGACATAAACAGAATATGCTCGTTCGTGTTCTGAAAACAAGAAAATGAGTCATTTAGAGACCAGACACATCACTTCATCTGCATAAACACATCATTGTACCTGCTGGTAATTCAAGCTGTTAAGGCTTAAGCTCATTCAATACTGCACTACAGCAGTTCTACTTGGGATTTTATTTCATGTATATCAGAAAACTCTCTTGACCTGCCCAAAGCCAAACAAAAGGTTGTTATTCCAGAATTTGACTCCGTTTGCAGAAGAATTGCGTAGCCACATGGGGGGAGTTTTAAGAACAACTTCGTGGATCAAGGCTAAAAAACATCACAGGAATTTTAACATGGCTCAAAACACCACAAAAAAGAACAGTGTGCCAAGATTCTTCACCTCCCCACATACACAGCTTCCCTCTTCAAAAATAACCTCTTAATAAATCTACATACAGCTTGAGATACTCAGTGTTAAAGCTTTCTAATACAGTGACTTATTAATAAACTCCTGCAAACTCACCACTTAAAAACAATCCTGGTCCTGTGTTTCGCGACATTTAACTTCAACATTCTTTATAATGCGCAAATCAAGACACTCTTATGTTTCAAAGCCTTAAACTTGGAAGTGAAAAGGCTTGTCCATTGTAAAGCAAAATAAAATAAAATAAGCATACACAGATGCAAAGCCACATATCCGAACACTCAAATTAAATTATGACCGACCTCTTAAATCTGTAATCAACTGTGCATATATAACAGATGAAAAAAATCCAGCCTTTTTCAGTGAATAACTTCTTTTACAAAGATACAATGCACAGGAAAACACTTAAAAAAGGAGTGTGAAATCATTAACCTTATTAATGATAAGATAGAATATATGAAATCTTTATGCTCAGAGATGTCACTAGGAAGATAGAGAAAGTTGTCCACAGGATTTTCAGTTTAACTGCAAATCCAAAAGCTTCCGAACATTGACTTATGACACGATCATATGCGACCTGCATATATTTTCTCACAGTTTGCATTGCGTATGTCAGTAAGAATGATTGATATAGGTAACTAAACCCACATTTGTTTCTGTCTGGAGGTTGGAGTGGGGAGGGAGTGCTTATTTAAGACCTACTTGTCTTTGCATGCCTATTATTGTGGCTTGAATTGCTCACTGTTGCCAAGTTATTTCCCTATACTTCTGGACATTAAAAGATGTTTCTCCAGCAATGTGAATTTCCACAATGAGTTAAGTCACCAGCTATTTCATTAAATGATTTTACACGTTTTGCGTAAACTGAAAACACCAAACCCTGCACTGCTACCAGACAGATTTTCATCATAGTGCCTCCCTCCCTCTCCAAAGTAGCAGATGAACAGAAGAGCACAGTAAGATAACAAATATCACATTTCAAAACCATTATCAGCTGCAAATATCTCAGAAGAAATGCAGATACCTTCGTTATTTCATCCTCCAAGTGACACATTTGGAAGATCGAAAAGCATTTTTAATGTTAATTGAGATTCTCTGGAGGAAGGGAAATAGCTGCAGTGCAGCAGCTGCTGCAGTACTGCTGTGTTCTGGGGCTTAAATGAAGGTGAGAAAGGCGAGAGCCAGGCTTGCACCACAACACTGCATTCTCACACACTGCCTGCAATAATGAACTCCAGCTAAAAGAACAGAAATCAGACACCTTGGCTGCTAGGTCACCACTTAAAAACAAACCTTCATGTACATCAAAATAGTCTGACGAGAAGGTTTCTCCAAGACGAACAACTGCAATGATGAGGCCCACCCTGTGCAGTGAAACTTGACCAACTGGAAATCTACAGAACTTGCAAAATACTTACCCCCCTGGCTGAAAAACCCAAGATTTAAGTATTTACATGGCTGAAAGAACATTATCATTATTTTTAAAGGCTAGGGTACAGCAGCAAGATAAAAGAAAAGAAGTCTGATGCAGTTCATCAAAGAACCAATGAGAACACGACATGAGAAGATCTGATCTGCTCTCCTCAAACTAACAGAAGTCTGCTCAGAGCACAGTGCCGACCTATGCTCTGTGCTGGTAAGAAGACAACCTACACTCAATTTGTAGTCTACTGTTTCCTATCTAACACATGAAAGAAAGGCATTTGTGATGAAAGGAGGGAAAAAAATCGAAAGTACTGTATCATCTACTTTATAATACCTACCAGTACTTCTTCCAACCATCTGAAGCAGTGGTATTTATTGTTTTAGGCATACTTGGTCTACTGCATCTCATCACAGGCAGAAGGTCAACTAACATACCAGGCATCTCCAGAGTCTGCTCATGTGCTGGAAACTCACAAAGGACATCCTTACAAGAACAGAGGGAGTAGTTCCTATTGCATCTTACTGAAGATGAGCCTAGTTCACAGGTTATGAGGAAAAATATTACCCAGCTCTTCCATACATTCACTGAGGAACTCCTCTCGGACCACAGCTAGCATGCTAAGTTACGATTCCAAGACTACAACTCCATAAACACCAGACTACCGTATGAAAAAAAAAATTGCCTTAACTTTTTAAGGCACTCTCATCCTTTCTCTTTTTTTTCCTCTCTAAGAAAAAACACTAACAATTCCTGGCTTACTAAGACCAAACTGTATTAAAAATAGATTAATCATCTATGATGCTGTCAGGGGCAGTCGGGATAAAGTACAAGTATAAATTTGCACATAAAGTTGTATTTACCGAGGTCCCAATAGGATACAAACTTCTTACCTACTACTCTGCTTCACTAATTCTACATTTCCAGTCATGCTGAAGATCTGAATTGCCGCTAAGACTATTACACTTGAATCTACTCCCCATGTCCCACAAGACAGCTGTCACAGACAACATATGCAAGAAGCAAGACACTTTGGTACTTTGCAATAATCCATTTTAAGAAATATTTTTAACACAGGTAGTGCAGTTCCCCCATGAACAAAAAGTAAATTATGAAAAACTGCAAGCAATCAAGTTTATTGTCACTGAAGGCTTCTGAGTAATTATTTATGCATCACCATGTGATAGCCATCAATCCCATCCAATGTTTGGACTAAAAACTGTAATTCACTGATGCCAACAGAACTTCACTGATTTACATCACAGAATGATTTTATTAAGAGTTTTTGTTTTAGTATAAAACACTGCATATCCTTTGAAAACATTCTAATACACATAACAGCTTGCTGTATCAGAGTGCAAAGGGCAACTGTGCCCAGCCACAGTAACTTTGATGTCACACTATGAAAATACTTTTTCTAAAATTTAAACCACCATGATAGACAGAATATCCCTGCTGTTTTTTACTTGCTTGCTTCCTCTTTTAAAAAATGAGCTTTGGGAAATATATGCTGCAGAGTCAAGGGAGTGGGTGGTGAACAATAAAAACAAAAGAAATTCTTAGAATAACTGCAACTTAATTTGAGATATTATTAGTGACATAAACTTGAGAGGTCACCCATCTGCTTTCTCACCAGCAGCCTGCTTGGGCACTGTGAGGTGGGAAAGGAGGACACTGCTATGTGGAGCACAGAGCACCTCTCCCCAGGCCCAGAAGCTTCCACTTCTGCCATGGCATTTCAGTGCAGCAGGAACAGAGTAGCTGCACTGTAACATCCCATAAACGAACTTCCAGCTTCATTTCAAAGGAAAGTATCAGCAGCAGTTCATTCAATTGTATAGTCTACAGAGGCTGGACTTCAGTTAAAGTAAACAAAACAACCCCAAACACACATAACAATTGCATAGTCTATATAAAATCTAGCAAGATCAAATAGTTCTGCAACATTACTACTTCGAGCATGCAATTAATTCAGGGTATACTGGTCTAAAGTTTGTTTCTTCCTTCCATATTGGTAAGAAACAGTTTTAAGATTATGTGAGCCCTGTTCTGCACTGGGGTGAGGAGTTTTTCGTGGGGTGTTTTTTTTTTTTTTTTTTTTTTTTTGGAGTTTGTTGGTTTTTTTTTGTTTTTTTTGGAGGGGGAGGTGCTTGGGGTTTGATTTTGGGGTGGGGGAGTAGTGTTTTGAGGTTTTTAAAACTTTTCACTTCAATATGCTAAAAAAACAATTCTCTTTTCCCTTCCATCTAATTATATCAAATGCACCTTAAAACTCTGCAGAACTGCCCACATCCTAAGCCTTTTCTTATTTCTTCCTGATTTCTGTGAAGCATGGGAAGCAATTCATATCATATTGTATTTGACGGGACAAGTGAATTCTTACACATATGTAAGAAGCTCACTAGAGCGAGCAGTTGGGCATCTGTAAAAATTAAAAGTTTAAGAGAATGCATTATGTTTCCTCTGTTTTTTTAAGTTCAACAGAAGATACTTTTAACCTGTCACATGAACTAGGTTACTTGAAAAACACACACACCATCAATCAGGTTTTGCACCATTAACAAAAGAACTAAAACAATACCCACAAACAAACCAAAACCAAACCACATCACCATCACCTTGCAGTGTACTTTCCTGATTAAGAAGCTTCAGTACAGATGTGACATACAGGGGTCATAGGCACTTTTTAATGGCAGATTATTTCAAAGGATCTCTATATAGAGTAGAAAAAATCCCCATCACCTGTCTCTAGTAATTGTACTGAAACTGCAATTCTATAAGGAGGGCTTACCTTCTCCTTACACCAAATAAAAATTAAATAAATTTCCTTCAGTGGCTGGCTGAACGTTATATGAGAAATATAGGCAATATCTAGAGAAACTTTAAAGTAGTATAACAACTGCATACAATATTTTAAAACCTTTAGTAAGTGAATTCTATTTTAAAACATTTTCATTCAGAATCCAGGCATTTTTGCTTGCTTTGGGTTTCGTTCCCTCTGATTCTACAGCAAGGTAGTGAATTAGAATTATATCTGTCCATATTAAGAACTGAATAGCATCTTGTGGTTTATTTAATTCTGTATATTTTTTTAAAAAAGGTAACAACCTCCCCCTCACACTTTTTTTAATCCTATTCATGATCAAGTATTTTGAAATAGCCAAGATGCTCAGTCTTTTTAAAGCAGGGAAAAAAATCAGCTTTATATTTATTAACAACTTTGTCTTGGCATATCTCCCCCTTTCTGTATGTGAAATTCATTAAACAAAACCCCTCAAAGCATAAGATTCTAAAGAGAACAAACTAAAGTACTCAAAGTGTTAAAAAAGGCAATTATATAGTCAAACCATACTTTGTACACTTACTAACTCTAGAAAACTCCTTAGTAAATAAATAGCAGCATTTCTAATAGTTCATCCTCATTAAGAGTGGGGGTGGGGAGAAAAGATCAACCGGAGCCTTTTTCTTCTCCCCTTATACTAAATTATATAATCATCTTGTATGTAAGGATAAGCAAACAACAAACCTGATCACTCCAGGCACAGTACAGGTTACATATGAAACTCCAGTTGTGATTGATCATGCAGTCCAAAATCCTGAACTGGGCCATTGCTGTAGTGCAGAGTGCTGCTGTGCTCTGACTCAGCTTTTGTCCGGGTGATCCTCAAGGATATGAGAGCTATGCAGCAACGACATTCAGGAACAAGGATTTTCCTTCCTGTTCAGTCTCCCTTCCCACCCCAACTATGTGTCAAGTCAACAAAATAAATTGACAGAATTGCGTAACATTCTTCAAAATAATACTTCCGAAGCTGACAAATTATGCATTCTTGGGAATATATGGGAAATAAGAACATCCTAAGAAACCACACTAAAGCAAACAGAAAGGCACTCTCAAACTGCGCTTGTTCTTTTCCTTACCCCTTTCATTTCTGCTCCTGCTGAAATCACTCTAAATATAAACAATTTAGTGTCATAATTTATATCATATGAATCTTAAAACTTCCTTAGGCACAGTTGTGATGATGGCTCCCCATATTGTACATGAGATTCAAAAGCTCAGGATACCTCTTTTTAAACAGCACAACATAAGCAACTTTTCAAAGTTAGGAGAATATCCCAGTATTCATAAAAATTTTATAGGTTTATCTACTTTGTACTCTTAAACAGCAGACTTCTCTTTTAAACCTGTGAAAGTACTGTTAGCATTTCACAGAAATGCTGGCAGCCTTCTGTAGTGAAGGATGACAATTCTATAAGTCAGGGCTGCACCACCAGAGGTATCCTGAGAAACTGAATAAATACTGGAAAAGTTCCTTCCTTCCTGTATTCATTTTTTGCAATCTGCAAACAACAATCCTATTTTAGCACGAACCTCACTTACTGTATCTTGACTGCTTACCTAACATTCCCATTCCAAAGCAGGATTCAGAAATACAGGAAATGTGGTTCTGCAGAAATACACACATTTTATATGGTGACTACCTAAACTGTTAGACTACTCACACAACCAACTTAGAATAACCTGCAGTTTAAATTATACAATTATTTAACAACATCTGTGAGATGTAAGAGACAGAAAATTGTCTTGGGAAAAGATGGAGGAGAGGCCACGGGAACAAGTGGCCAGTTCACCCTTTGGTTCAGTAATGGCCGAATGACTGAAAAGTACTTCAAATGTCAAAGCAAAAGTGTGCTATAAAAGCAGTCTGAAATAAAACAAACTCGTACGTGAGAGTCAAACAAATGGTGTGGCCGAAGAGCAGCTCTAACTTTGAGACAGTGATACAAATAAGGCCTCATTTGTTCTAACCAAACCAAATAAAAAAATCTTGTTCCAATTTCTCATCCAAAGAACCCTGGAAATTAATACCAGAGTCCAAGCCAACCTCTTCCCTTCTTGCCAATGTGATTAGTCTGAAAACTTACAAGACCCTGTTGTGTACAAAAAGAAATCTATTCTGGTTCATTTTAAGATATATATATATATGGCAAGAGATTCTCCACTATCTTTACAACACCTAATTGTGCAAAAGGGAGAACAGCAGTACCAGTGCAGTGCAGCACAAAATGAATGTGTTCGCAGGTGAAAAAAAAAAAAAAAATCAGAACAATAACATCTCAAGTTGGATGGTCTGTAATGAAGCAGGCAGGGCTGACAGGACATGTGGCTGGAAGAAATGTCCTGCTTAGCAACTATTACTAGGTGGAACAGATACACTTCCTCACAAGAGACACCATTAACTATCCAAGCTTGAGAAATCTTGGAGAGGATGTCTGGGAAGGTTTTACGGAGCAGGGGGTTACTGCAGAGATGCCAGAGCAGACTGAGGCAGTGAAGTCCCCAGGACAGCAATGCTGGAACGAGGAAGGACTCGGCACCCTGCAGGACTGGCAGCAGGGATGCTGGCAGAGTGCGTGGGGCAGCCTACACATGGCTGGAAAAACAGCCAGCTGCACATTTGTTAGACTGTGGAAAATTGCTGTCACCAACTAAATAAGGCAGAGAGAAGAGGGAAAGCAGATCTGGAAAATTAAGAGAAGACCATTGTTGTTACTAAAATCAACATCAACCAAGTTCTTCTTAAACAGTATTTTAGTAAAATTTTGCAGTGACTGGTTTTACGCTCAATTATCTACTTTTAGATTCATCAAATATCACTCCACATTTACTTCCTATGAAGTACTCAACCTCCTAATAAAGTATTCAACATATTATATGAGGCATCTCCTGCTGTATAGTTATTATTAAAAAAAAGCCATTACAACTCAGAATCAAACTTGTGTAACCCTTTCCATAAAGTAAGCAGCCATTATTTACCCATTACTTTCAATTCAATTTCAAATCTGTTTCAAGGAAATCCTAAACCCATTTTTTATCTACAATCTGGACAGTGCTTATACACCACTGCAGTTTATGCAAAAGTCTTTAAATACTGCAGATAAAAACATAAATAGCAATAAAGAGCAGTAGGAGAACATTTTCAGAAACAGTCAGTCTTGGTCTGTCAGCTGCTGGCAAAGGTTAGTATTGAAAGGCTTGTAAATTCCAGTAGGCACAATAATGAGCTGAGGACAAAAGTTGTTTCAAGCCTGAGTCTTTACTGAGGTGCCTCAGGTAAAAGGAGGTCACAAACTGCAGCAAGAGCAGCATCTTCAAGAGTAAATTGCAGTTATTGCTTAAAATGGTCTCAAAGTTTTTCTCCAAGTCAGTCTTTATATTTGTAAATTTGAATCTGCATTACTGAAAACTGTTCCTGATCATCATCAGCCAACTTGACAACTGCCCTCATTTACAAGAGATAAATCTCCTTCCTGACATGATGTTAAATCAAATTCTACTAGTTCAGCACTGCCCTGTCCTAACCTTATTTTCTTTATTGTTAGCATGCTTTTGGGAGATCGTTTTTACTCCTCCTAAGCATAGTTAGTATGTATGAAACTTCCTCAAAAGAGGCATAAAATCAAGAGAAGACTTCCCTTTTTGTCTTCAACATTCAATTTACCAAGGCCTTTCTTCAAAAAGTTTAATGCAGAAGCAAAATTGAAATAATTTTTGTTATAAACATTAAACTCTTTAAAAGTCTTGCTCAAAATACAAAAGTAAAGCTTGCATACTGAATTTTCAATTTGGAAGTCAACAGAGCATTTAAAGATGCACCCATGGCATAACTAGAGAATGACACATGATATGCATCAACATTAGCAGGCACCAAAGGACCTACTTTCTCCAGAGACAATGCGAGTCCATCACCCAACTGCCCAGAGAGCTCCTTATACACTGAGCTTTGACTGAAAAAGAGATGATGATGACATGCAGGTTTTGAAGTTCTACCACTGGTCAACTTTCCATCTCCTTAAATGATGGAGGGACCGCTAAGAATTCTGAGAACAATGAAACTGAACCTCGGTTATGCAATTTATTAAATAAAAAAGAGCCTATCCAATGTCCTCTCACATCTGTTGCTGAGTCCAGTGCTCCCTCCTGCTGTTAAAAACTAGTTTTAAGATCTCAGTATTTTGAGGTAACTAAACTAAAAACAGCTCACAAACAACTTCCTCAACTCTTTCAGAACTCTCCATCTTTGTAAGCAGATTCTAGAAGGTTAAAAAGGAACCGTAGAAAAGAGGCACAACTGTGTAAAACTGTGCCCCTCAGTGCCCTCTCTAGACTTTTCTCTAAAAACTGCAGTGAGCTTTTCTAAACAGCTCATATTCACAGAAAGGAAGAGCTTCCATTTCCCTAAAGCTCTGGATACTTTTTCTACATGAGTAAATATACAAACCATACACAAGGGTCAGCACATGGTGTACCAGAAAGACGCTGTTCAGAACTTGCAACAACTCTTTGAAAGAGTAAATCCTTTACCAATGAAGTGCAGACTGACAATGATGATGGTGAAGCTTCGATGGAAATCTGAGGGGGTTTTAGCAAATGAAATTGAGAAATGCACAAGAGAATAAAAAAAAAAAAAAAAAAAAGAAAAATGGCTATTGAAAAAAAGGTGTTNAAAAAAGGAAAAATGTGTCTGAAGAAAAGGTGTTTTCATTGCTCACGTCACAAAGACTGACAAGGAAAAAAGTTCCTACAAACCAAGTCAACAGCAGGAAGAGGTTGAAATATGATTCCATTCTGAGTTCTTTCCTATCATTGAAATTGTTACAAAAACCTATGAACATTAAAAAAAAAGGAAGAAACAGTAAATACAAACCCCATTTCTCCACAGTGGAAAAAAATACCTGGAGTGTTTCCTTCCCTCCATAACTACTCCTTTTTAAGATGTAACACAGTTCATAGAATTAGAAACACAAGAAAACCTTAGGGGGGGAAATGCAGGATACAACAAACAGGTGGCACAGTACCATTTCAGGCTATTTAATACATGCATACTAGGCTGCTACAATTCTACTTGTATTTTAGTCAAAAACCTGAGAAACTAAGGGAATACACAAGACACATCACTTTTTCTTCAGAAACTAAGGGCAAAAGAAAATAACTGAGATTAGCATAACTGTCATTTTTCTTCTGCATAAATGCAACTTGTATTTTATCAATGTATATGCTCATTAGATGAATTCAGCAATGTATTTTATGATGCATTTTGTAAATGCATCATTCCATCACACTGTGAACAAATCCACCATATCTAAATCATATAAAGAAAGTTGTTCTAGTAATTGTTTCAAAAACTCATGCAGTGAGGTACCCATCACTTTAGTTGTCTAATTCTTCAAAAATTCTCCTGCACACACTCTCAAGACAACTTCACCATCATGTTTGCTCCCGAGAAGGACATGTGATAGCAGAACTGATCTGTCAAGTGTCAGTTTGAGTCACAACATAGGAAAGTCCTTTTCTCTTGAGCAATCAGTTCAGTTCACCAGTTAAGCTCAAGTGGTGCCTATTTCCTTGGACGTTAGCCATAGTTATTTTCAGTAGACTAGTTCTGTTTCCTTTGTTTAACCAACTTCTAGCACTTCCTTTTTTTTATCTGAGAAAATCAGCCATAGATCTCTCTGTTTCAGCAAAAAATCAACATCCAAACAAAACCTGACTTTTTACTAGCTTTAGCTACAGGAAAGTATCATTTTGCATGTCACCCCATAAAAATGAATATACTGGATATAAAACAGGATCTGATTCCTTAGGTTGCACTCCAGTAAAGCAGCTGGCAATCTTTAGAAACTGGAAGCAAGCTTCTAACTCTGCTCTAGTTAAGAAATGCACAGCCAAGCTTAGTGGGACTGAGCAAGAAATAAAAGCCATATGCACTCTTAGGAGAAGTTTACTTCTGTCACACCATTAAGCACTTGGAAACATTTACAGTGTTAATGAGATCAAACTCCTGAGAACATGTAAGTTTACTGAAGCTACCGTCACTGCTACCTACAAGCTCAATGTCTCTCAAGAGCAGATCACTTGCTTTCTACCTGGACATTCCTGGATGGCAAATGTACTGCTTCTGTGGAAATTCCTGTTTGTCTAATCCAGCGTCACAACTATACCAATATTGTTTCAGTGTCCACTTGCTCTCACTATCTTTAGCTTTTTTATGTCAGCAGAGGATGAAAACAGCAAAGTCTAGCAAAAATGTTACAAAAGTCTATTTGTAAAATACATTTTAAATCACATTAGTACTATTCACCTGGTTATTTTACATCATCTCCAGTCTAAGACAAAATGCAACGTGACTTACTTTGAAATTTCTCTCCATGTAATTTTTCATGTCCAAGCAAAATATGGAAAAAAGATACTGTAATGCTTATTCCTACCATAACGCACCACCTATCGCCACTTTTTTGTCCCCATGAAAACAACAACTGTAAGATACATTACTAATTGTTTCTAGGTTATGTCTGAATCTCTTGAAAACAATGTACACACTAGCAATGATACAGCCATGATCAGGTTAGAAAGTAGGCAGGTCTTTTTTTTCTTTTTTTTTTTTTTTTTACCCCCAGGCATGATGGTAAAAGCATCTAAATTAAATCACATCAAATGTAATGGCTTTGGTATCAACAGCACACATATTTTCTTTTACAGAAGGCTTTTCACTTACAGTATTAGTGATCCTTTCTGAACACACATGGGTTCACAACTGGCTTGAGCACCACCATAGGAAGAATTCTAACAGGGAGTTCCCGTTGTCTTTGTGTTCTTCACTACACTGCAGTGCCATATGATAAGCTTGGCTATTTTCTGATCCCAGCACAAAGCCAGAACTAAGTTATTTGCCTGCTTAAGACTGGGCTTCAGAATCCTAAAATTTCCATTGTAATAAAATACATTCCCTACATACATTAATGCCTACAGAAAAACATAGGAAAATACAGTGTTAGCCCTGGTGATCACAGAGAAAATCCTTTCCATTTATTGGGACATTTATTTAAACAGCAAATCTATTATAATATAGTTAAGTCTTCTCAATAATCTCAATAATAAATTTAGAGATTTAGCAATCTCTATATACAAGGCTAGGATAAAGCTAATCAGCAATTGTGACCACACTAAACCACGTAAACTTACAACCCAATACCCTCTTATTGAGACCAGGGGGTGATCAAAAGGCTGAACTGTTTGTGTACAGAGAAATGCCTTCCTGAAAGACAACCCCAGAAAGCAATACCCCGTGTCACTCCAGATACAGTTCCAGCCTGATCAGAACACAGACATATTCCTGCTTTTTCCACATTCAGACTGTAAGAAGAGAACCAGAGTTAAAAATTATTACTGTTGGTAAACACAAGACCTATTGAAGTATTAGGACCTTTCAATAAAATCCTCTTATTTCTGTTAAAAAAGTAGGTTCTCAGTACTTGACTACATGGTCTACCTCAAAGCACAACTCTGATATATACAGAATAATAGCAGAACTGTTTTTCAGCACCAAGTACAAATTTTGAAGTTAACACAGCCACACCTAACTGGCAATCAGAACAGCTGAATTCTTCCTGAAGCCAGCTAAAATGAGAAAATAAAATCTTCATCAAAATATAACTACTAGAGCACATGTGAAGCAACCCGAGTTTATCAGCTGGCAAAATAATCACATTTGCTCCCCCTGCCTTCCCTTTCCTTCAGCTGGGAGGCAGTCCAACAGTGGAACAAGAAAGGGACTGTACAAAGCTCTCAGTCAGAAAGGTAAGCTCCAGCTTCAGAAAGCAGAATTCTGTCTGATCTCAACTACAATAAAGTATTTCCTAACATTTATTTCACTTAACTAGTTCATTGACTGAACTGAAAACCAAAAAACAAACCTAGAAAATCAGTTCTGGCATGCTGGAAAACATATTACATAGTATTATTGATCTTATTTTTCATAGAACATCTTTATTTTGCTATTCTTAACATGCAGAGTTTTTTCCATGAAAAACAAAAAATATGTTTTTAATAAATGATAACTTACCCTTAAAGATTGGCAATCTCCATAATTTTAAACTTTACCATCTGCACTATCAGAGTCAAAAAGCTTAAAACTCAGCACTAGTTCTTCAAGGTGTTAAGACTTCAGAATGACAATGTGAGTTTCTTTTAGAACTGCTCTCCCAAAATTCAAGTAATTATCACTCACTGTACATACGTCCTAAAAACTTATAAGTGAACATTATCTTCTTTAATGCCTCCCTGTAGGTTTCCCACAGCAGCAAGAACCCTAAGCTCCTAAAGCAAACTTGTTTAAGCCTGCTTAAAGTGGTGAGGCCCATGATGCTGAACACCCTCCTTGGCCACTTCACCTCCACACCAAAAGAGATCTCAAAGTACCCTTCACAGGAGCCTTTCCAAAAGCCTTTCTCCTGTTCCCACCTGTGGTCTCAAATGTAAAACTTCAGCAGAACTCCCACATTGCCAGTGTTATGCAAATGCTACAGTGGAAGGTGCCACACAGAAACTCATTTACACTGAGTTACTCTGTGCACCCTGAAGTCCTTTGTCAGCACATTTTTTCCTGCAGATCCAAGGGCAGGGGACATAGACTCTAAGATACTGGATTACTAATGAGCAATGTTCTTCACACCTCCACTTCTACTTCCCTTTTGCAGGAGGATAAAGTGGAAATATACAAGCTAATATATGCTACAAATAAGCTACTCGGAGTTAGGTTTTCAAATCTGTCAAGCAATTTATTGTATTGATTACAGACAACATAATGCAGTACAGAGAAGTCCTGTCCCACTCAAGCTACAGAACTCATAGAGAAACAAGCATCAACCACTTGTCACTCCCAAGAGAAAAAGGGTTAAATAAAAACAGCTTGTTAACTAATGCTGTTTGGCGACTTATGCCTGGCTTTCTCTTCTGACTGCCCCCAAATTTTGTTAACTTGCACAGTGCCAGAGGCTTGTCTAGAACTTTGATGAAGCTTTCATTCCTTTTAATGAAGATGAGGTACCTCAAACAAACAACAAAATCAAACACTCCTGTTCCCTGGACATCAAGTTTACAAATAAAATTTTAGTTTAGACCCTACAATGATAGCTCCATATGCTGCATTTTCAGAGGCTTAAACTCTGGTCTTTTAAAAAAACCCTCATAGATTAATCTCTGTAATATCTAGTAATCTCTCTAAGCAATTTACATAACTGGAAGAGATTCAAAATTTCAGATTTTCCTTCAGTTTTTTCATAATTTTTCCGATTAGGAACAAACCCAGTTTTGCATGAATGGTGTTACCAGATCAGTCAGGCAACACAATCTGAAACTAACTTTCATGACTTCCATTCTTTTTTGTTTTATAAAATACATGGATTTGATCAAAGCTCTTCCCCACCATTGTGCAAATTTTCATCTCTTCTCTAAAGTCTTAATTCATTCAAAGTTAGATTTACTTGAAAGCTAATACCCTTTTAAAAGAAGTTAACAAGTGTTCCAGGGAGCTCTGGAGTTCTAAGAAGGCTTAAGGTTTATTTCAGAAACAAACTAAACATATCAAGTTGCTACATGAGTAGTAGAACCGACTTCAGTCTCCTACATCTTGTAACTCCCCTTCATCTTCTTTTGTCCTGTTAGATCCCCTGTAAGGGACAGTAATGGTTTTTTGGCAGTCACACATGTGCTGACTGGCCACGACGGCTCCCCCATCTCACCTTCAGTGCAAGGGGCGTAACAGGGACTTGTCTTCCACCTACCTACTGAGTGGCTCTCAATTTCCAGGCACTTCATTATCTCTGAGACCTTCTTCCTGCCTTGAAATTTGACTAAAATTGACAAGGGACCTCAAGAGCAACTGCAGATCTATTAGCAGGTGGACAGACTGATGAACAAAATAAATCATATTCAAAAATTTTATTTCTTCACTCCATTACCTCACTTGCTTCTGACAATACCTTTTGCCTGAAGGAAACAAGTCTTGCATTTTCACCTGTACTGCCTTCTGGTACTTCAGCATGCAACTATACAACAGAAATGCAGATATTGTGATCTTTTAATCAAAAGTAAAAGAAGAAACTTGCAGAACCGTAAGCTAGTGCTTTTAATACATTTCAATCTTATCATGCTTGTATACATTCTTTAGGGAAAAAAATATCGTAACTGAAAATTATGAAACCAGCCATAACCTTGACAAAAATTATATGAGCACAGGTTGAACAATAAACATTTTTTTCTGAACAACATACATTTTCCAGTAGATTAAACTGTACTTTTCTCATTTTCCATATGTCTCTAGAGCTAAAGATCATTTTTTTTTCTAGGGAGCAAGAGTTCAAATTCACAAAATACAGGCAGAGCAAAGGTAGTGTTGCACTTCTCTTAGCTGGAGGGCACAGCTCCAGGTCTAAGCATCTAGTTAGGAAATTCAGAACAGTCAAATATGGACCAGGGAGATGCTAAAAGCAGCATTATGTTGAGGAAAGGATTACATCCAAAATCTCACTTATTTTTACAGTTCAGACAACGGAATATATTTTCAGATGCAATGTGAAAAGCACTATGTAAAATTACTGCAATGCATGTCTAAATGATCAAAGGTGCAGAGAAGCCAGGTGTCCGAATTTGTCTGTATGTAACAGGCAAATTACCTGTGGCATGAAAGAGACTTAACACAATACTTAATAATTCTTTCATACAATGGAATTTAAAACCTTTTTATTTCTTAACCACACGATAAAAGGAACTTTTATGACAAAAACACACAGTATGCAAAACACCACTGTAGCACTGGCAAAGACCTGTTTTTCGTCAACTGGAAGCACTGCCCCATTACATTTACAGAGGAAGTCAATAGCTTCACCCTCTGGCCTCAACATTTCAATTACACTGTGAACCCAGGGTAATTTTTAGTGCTTACCACTAAAGGGAAATACACTGATTGCAGAAAACCACAGAACTCAACACATGTAGCTCCGCAGGGATGGTATCTAAGTACATCTTAGTAATGATGTGTCGCTTAGAATTATGGTCCTAAACCTCACTATGCTGGTGGCACAATTCATCATTCCAAAACTCTTAGAAAAAAAAAGTCACGGTATCCTCCGAAAGGTTAAGACAAAGAGAATGTTTGCTTCCCTAAATGCAGGAAGCATCTTAAAAAACGTTAAGTTTTCTCATATTAGCACATTACCATTCATCAGCACAAAAAATCCAACTAATATAAGTAAGTTCCACTTTTCCAAATGATCTCTGAAGCCTACATGGTATTTCTAGAAGTGATGGGCTTGGCCAGCCTAATAGCCTGCTCCTTCAGTGAAACACTTCGGCCAAAGACTACTAAGAATGCCACCAGAAGTGCAGCCAGGCCTCAGAGGAGACTGGAGAAAAAACTTCCTATGAACTAAAAGGACCTGGTTTCTGAGAAATATCATTTTTGCTCAATTCATAACAGAAAATGAATAAAAATAAAATGCCTCAGCTGAAGCTAATTCTAGAAGCAAGGACTTATTCTGATTAAGTCAGTAGGGAGTGGAGATACGTTCCCTTAATTTCTAACCCAATAAAATAATTTTGTTTTACTTACAGCTTTCTAGATAGGAAAAAGCTCTGCAAAATCTCTTTTTTTAACTTACAAATATTTTGGGATATTTACTATTAATAAAAGGGTATAAGCAGAGCCACGCCAAAGCTCTGGCCAATAGAGTTCCACCCCACTAAGTCAAGAGCTACTCACAAGCCTATCTCCAACCCTGCAGACAAATACTCACATAACTAATGTTATTTAGAAATCAGTAGTAACATCCACTGATCTCACTAATAAATAAAGGCCAAGCAAGGCAGCTGTGATACAATGGCCTCAAATCATAACTCCACCATTTCCTTCAGATTTATCATTCTTAGAAGCACACTGATCTCAGAACCATCTTTTCTACTCCTTATTCCTGAGATCTTGACAAGAGAACTATTTAAACTAAGAAGTTAAAGCACAATGAAAAAAAATACAAAGGGTTTCCAAGAACAGAGTTTGAAACACAATCTCTGGAATTCCCCAACATAAGGATAAAGTAAGTAGGAAAAATATAGAAAGCAAATTTATACCTTTGTTTTTCCTGAGAGCTGAACCTAAAAAAAGCTGTTAATACTGGAAACACATAGACAAAACACTCCTAAGTCAACCTGATTCCCATTTTCTTTACCAAAATTTCATCCTCCGAAGTCAGGCAATAAAGAGGAACTGTAAATTTGACCCAATCATCACCCCAGTAAAAATTCATGCAGGATGATGAAAAACCACATCCTCTGTAGTCATCTCATTGAAGTTCTTGAGACAGATTAAAACAAAGATCATCTGTTTGGTTTTCCTCTTATCTCTAAAACACCTTTATCTCTAAAACAGACTAGTCCAAAATAACACAATTTTGCTGAGCTTTACTTTATAATGAAAACATAATCTTCATGAGATATTATACAGGTGGGACTCAGGAAAAAAAAATAAAAAAAGCTCTACACAGTGTTTTGCATTGACTCTAATTCCAATTTTTAGAGACATCTACAAGCACAGGCAGGTGTCCTTTTCGTCACATAACTCCCCATTTTTAATGAGGAACACCTCATTTTTATTAGAAAGCACATGCCAGTAAGCTTCTACAATGCAGCAGGCCAGAAGTTTTTTTTGAGAAAAGGGACAAACACACAGCCTTAATCGCTTGACATGGAAACTGCTGATTAAAAGGCTGCTGAGGTCTTCAAACTGTGAAGTCCCAGGAGCCTCCAAAGAGGAAGGTTCCAGGATCTCTCATAAAGTTGCTCCAGTGTTCAACCACTCAAAATAGTAGTTTTTTCTCCTTGTGTTGACCTCAAGCTTCCCTCACCACACACATTTTGTCATCCCTTCCCTTTCAGGAGGCTGAAGGCCCCATCCAGCTGCCTCCTCAGCCTTCCCTGCTTCAGGCTGAGCAGAGCTGGTATCAGTGGCCTCCTGTCCAGGCAGGCACTCCAGGCCCTCTCTCCAGTTTGTCACATCCTGCAGCAAGGGCCAAACACTGGGCATGGTCTTCTGGGAGGAACACAATGGCAAACAGATTGGGAATGACACCAACATGTTCAGAGATTACTGAGTACAAATGTTTACAAATGTTGTGAGCAGTATGGTCAACCAGATATGCTCCACAAGCACAGCAACAATGATTATACCACCAGCAGCACTACTCATACTGATACTGATTTTTTCCCCTCACTGAAGTGTTTGAACAATGACTTCCAGCGCTGCAAAATCAGCATATAATTCCCTGGCCTTTCTTAACTTCATTAAAGGAGAAAGTCTTGCCACACACTAAGTAATGGAAAGAAACCCAAGCAATGGAGGGAGTAACAGTTCAGTAGGAAGAGCACAGGATGAGAAGGGATGAGAGAGGGCATAAAGTGGCCTTCATTTTTAAGATGCATGGCAGGTGTGACTGACACCATACAAAGGCACATAAATACTTAACTGAACAAGAATAATCTGTCATACATTAAAAACTTACCTCTATATTGAGTACTAAGCACAAAGTACATTAATGAGCAACAGATTCCCTGTCTAAGAAAGCTGGATAGAATAAGGGGTCAAGGAATTTTTAAATTTTTGTTAACTGCAAAGTTTAGGGCAGCAGTGCAGAACTAATTAAAAAGGTAAAAAATTCCCACTCTGAAGACTCCTAGTAAATATGGAATAAATGTACTAGCACTTAAAATCTCAAAGAAACTTTCAGTAACTAAAGATTGATACAAACAACCTGAGGCAGAAATTCAGGTGCACAAACCTGAATATATGAATATAGGATACACTATATAAACCCACCCAAGCCAGTGTATTCCAAAAGAGTGAAAAAACAGTTCACCCACCAACACATTTTACCACACAAAATGTCATCAGTAAGCTCAAGACAGTCTGTGAGAGCTACAATCAAAGTCTGAAATTATTGTGCCACTGAAACCTAATGAAATTACTGTTTCAAGAAAAAACATACCATTTTAACAATCATCATAAAATATGATGATTTTAAATCAATCATAACATATCAGGTATCAGACTTCTGCCAGTACTCAGGAGAGTACTAATATTACAGCCAAAAAAATCCTAGGAAACAAGTTACAGAAAACTACAACATTCCAAAAGAAATTCAAGAGAAACAAGCATAGTTGAATGTGTGGAATAGAGGGAAAGCAACACACTAGCAGAAACTAAGAAACAAGCAGGAGGTTTATCAGTAGAAAACTGGAGGTTGACTACTGACTATATAACAAAGTCACATGAATTAAATTCAGAGTTGCTTATAATTCAGCAGAAAGTCTACCCTGTGTCACTACAACCTTCTTTCAGCCAGCAGCAGGTCTTGATCCTTAACAAAAATTTCCCCTAACCTCATACTAAGCACACAGTGTATCTTAGGAATGTATTTCACCAGTCGTGTCCCAAGTCTGAGTATACACACTGTGACCCATCAGTCATGAACTACTACATATGTGCCAAGCTCCTCATTATATAATGACAGTAATTAGCCTGTGCAAAAATATTTGGGTCTTTTCTGGAAGCTTTTGCTTTCATTTTTTACTATGTCTGTAAAAGGACAATGTATTTCCTAATCTTGTCTTTCGAGTGAGAAATTATTTTTTAAAAAAATCACCATTCAGCAACTTCAGGTCAAATGGCAGAAGTTCCATGACCTGGGTGTGTTTGCACAAAATATCACGTGTCAAACAACACTAGAAGACCTGCACTCCCCACTGAGATGCAGCAAGACATGAAGACAGCACAACTGGCCAAAATACTTTCAACCAGATTTCAAAAATGAAAATGACATCAGCAGTAACTAAAAATTACTTAACTGCAGGAATGCAAGCTTTTTTTTCAATTTTATTTAACAGCCTTTTTCCAAACCTCTTCACTGCTTTTCTTATCAAATTTATATCCTGGCTTTCAAATTATGTCATATGACAAAACAGATTAATCCTCTAATGAAACTTCCTCTTCTTAGCATTTAATTCCCCTGTACAAGTTCCTGGCCAACAGCCTGTAAGGGTTTTACCTTGTACAAGACCAGTTTAGAAGGTATTCACAAAAACATATGCAATAAAACATATATTATTTTTAATCATTTTACTAACATCACAGCAGAACACAAGCAATCCAGTAGGTTTCCAAAACGTGTTAACAGCTCCTTTCTGACACAGGTGACTGAGATTCCAAAAAGGAACAGGCAATCTACTAAACCTCCTATTTACAGCAAAGGAAGAGTTCTTGGGAGCATGAAGTTCAGGGGCCACCTTGACTACTGTGACTGTGAACAATGAGGTTCAGGATCCTGAGAGAAGAGAGCAAAGTCATGTAACAGACTCACAGCCCTGACTTCCACACAACAGGACTGCTCAGTGATCACCTTGGAAGAATTTCAAAGGGGCTCATCCCAGAGAGGAGTCCAGGAGAGCTGGTTGGTTTTCATGGATCTCCTTCTACAAGCTCAAGAATGGTCCTTACTAGTGTGCAAAGAATCAAGGAGAGGTGGCAGGAGGCCTACATGGACAAACAAGAAGATTCCAACTGAGCTCAAATGTAAAATGGAGTGTACAAGGATCACAAGCATGATCCAGGTGATTCAGAAGAAACAAAGACACAGTCTGAGCATGATATGGGTTAAGAAAGTCAAAGCCCATGGGAAAGCTAAAACCTACTTGGATTTTCAGCTGGTACAGGACATGAAGGGCAGCAAGAAAGGCTTCCAGACACACAAAGGACAAGACACCAGATTTATTATCAAGAATAAAACACAATCAGCCTCATTTGTAAAGAGCTGGCTGGCTTGGTAGATGAGAGAAGAGCAGCAGATATTTTTTTACTCTGACATCAAGAAGGTTTTTGACACTGTCTCCTATTATGTTCTTATGGACAAACTAATGAAGTATGGGCCAGATAAAAATCAACAGAGAACTGAACTGGAAATTGAAGGGGTTATAAACAACAGGAGGAGGTCCAGCTGGAGGCCAAATATGAAATTAGAAGACATAGAGAAACAAACTGAAAGAGGAAAACCTGTATAAACATTACCACCACCACCACTCTAAATTTTACTATAAGCACTCAAGCATGATCAAACTATACTATACTATAAGCATGATCAAACACTGAAACATGTTGCCAGAAAAGCTGCTCAGTCTCTATAGCTGTGGTCAAAACCAACCTGGATACCAACCTGGGCAGACTGCTCCAGTTTACTGAACTGAATGATCTTCACAAGTGCAACCTTAATGGTTCACTGATACTGTGAAAACTGGTTTTAAATCTGTGCCATATTTTCAGTAGTGAGAAAGCATTTTACAGCAGATATACAGATCAGAGCTAAAGGCAAATCAGACTATTTTTGGTGAAGTGCTACATTCTAGCTCAAATCCCTAACATCCCCTACCTGCTCATGTCCAATACAGTCTTGCAATACCCCCTGCTAACATGCACATAGGACTCTGAACCTAAGTGCATCCATTCCTTCTCTGTCATTCTCATTTAATTTACTGAAACAATGCTATTCACGCAATTGCCATCATTTTCTAAAACTTCTGGCTTCAGCAACCACTTTTACGATTATAATATACAATCACATGTATATGGAAGAAAGGAGAAAACAGAAGAACAAATTCACCTCAATACTGCCCTCAGAGGCTTAGATCTAACACCAAAGAGATTGCTGCAGGTATAGCAGTGGTTTCTATGTTCCAGGTAAAATCCTGCAGTAGCCACAGAAAACAAAACCATACCAGGAAGACAAAATTCTCTTAAAATAGGCAAAGTCTGTTAATGCTGGAAGGAGACACTAGATGAAGTATAATTATACTTCAGTCCATAACTTGCTATGGAAAAATGCTCAAGAATTTCTTTCAGTTTTGCCTTTTTTTTTTTTTTAATTAAATTTACATTTTTTTAAATTCACAACTTGTACTACCTTTACAACGGACTCTTACCTGCCTGGTTTTGGAGACATACCTACAACTTTCAAGCTGCAGACATTCAAAAAAGCAGGCCTCATTCTTCACAAATATCCTTTAAACAGACAAGCTTTCTCACCCTCTAAATCTGAGTAAGAATAAAGGCGTCATATAAAAAGACAAACTTTTTGTTCCAGAAACAAATGTATCTACTTCCCCTGTGTTTAGCTTCAAATATACAGTTATTTTCACATTCGTCATATTTTCATTTTGTGACTTTATATATAAACAGCATGTCAGGTTTTCTGTAGCATATATGGTCTTGCATTATACAAAGAACTAGTATTTGTAGGGTTTTTACTCTAACAATTGAAGAAAATGTTAGTTGTTTGTGATATTTTTGCTTAAATCTGACACTGATCTCCCCATAAGAAGGTTTGAAGGAAGTATACAATTCAAGTTATTTATTTATATTCTACCACATAATACAAAAGGCAGTCAGCATTAAAGAACAGAATAGGCACAACTGATTTTCAAAAGAATTAAAGATTTTTTTTCAAAGGCTCATTTATTAGAACCACTGATCCAAAGCCTCCTGAAGTCCAGAATCATCACCAGCTGAAAGGACTTATACAGGCTATTTATGAAGTATGAATAAATTTAATTTTCCCCCTATTTTACTATTTTAAATTAGACCAAATACTTTTCTTTCACATTTTATCATTTCTGAAATCATCTAGCCTAAATATCTACTTAAGAATAAAAAAAAAAAAAAAAAGTCTGGGCTTCAATCATTTAAAACAATAAATACAATGGAACTTCTCAGAACTCAGTGGAACTCAAAGTATGAAATAGTATAATGGAAAAGTAAAGCCTCTACTGCCACTCTGTAACAGCCGTTTGTAAATAAGGTAACAGAGAAGAAAAGGCTTATGAAATAATTTGCAGGTAGGTCAGAAAGGCCTTATTAAGCAGTAAGAATAAAATGGAAGATCTTTCTCTAGTGACTCATTCTAAAATGCAACTAGTTGCATTTCTTTCCCAAATGAGAAGTGTCTTTGCAGTAAAGAAATAAAGTTCCATAAAAAACAACTGAACCATAGGATAAAGAATACAGAGGAAAGACAACCACTGTTCCTCATGCCTTGAAAAGGTTAGCAACACTCAGTTGAGGACATATTCTTGTAATCCCAGCTTTCTCACATACAAAAGTAGGGAAGACTAAAGGCACTTTCCAAGGAATGAAAGCTCAAGGCGTCTTGGGTCCTAAGCAGGAAAGAGAAATCTGCCAGACCAGATTATCCAAGTGGGGGAAGTCATGACAGTATTAACTGAATTTAAGGTCAAGTCACTCCCACAAATCCTGGTTTTAATCTCACACATAATGCCTTCCCCTTAACTCATTTGGTAGTATTAATGGTTTGAATTTTTAAAAAATACAATAATTTAAAAAAAAACTCAAACCACCACCCACACCACCAAAAAACAAACCCAGTAACCACAAACAAACATGCAAAAACATCATTATTCATTTTTTTGAGACTATCCAAAATAAGATGATTGTGGTGTTTGTGCTTCACCTCCCTCACAGCAGACACAGAACCTAACAGAAAAAAATTCTGTTTCCAAATTTCAGATTCCTATTGTGAACTGCAAAGAAGCTTACAGACAGCCATTACATCACTTACTGATGTTGCATCATCCAAAATTCAAGCCACTGAATGTTGGCTATGAAATGTATAAAGGTTAACATGCTGAGGGAGTGGCAAGAGGAGAATCTTTTTCCCAAACAAACTCACACTGGGATAGTGTGAAAAACAGGCATCACTGAATTCTTAACCGAAAACAAGATTTTTTCCTAAGTTTATCCAAGTCTCTGATTTAAACGAAACAAGGAAAAAATTATTTTCTACAGACAAACTTACCAGTGAGGACTATTTACTCTGAACACGCCTTGCTGAGTAACTGTCTAATATTACCACTGTCTCTACTCACTCACATTAAAGAATTTAGTTTCTCAGTCATGAATCACTGATTACAAGAGCAGAAACCATCTTAGCCACAGATGCCTTTTAACATTTTAGATCTAGCTTTAAAAATAGTTTCTGGGGGTGGAGGTTATTTGTCTACCCATCCACAAAAGACAAAAAACCCAACTCAACAAAACTAGTTTTGTGGCCATCTCATTTTCCAGTTGTTTAGGTAGAAGTTTACAGGGTTTTTTTTCTTATCTTCTGGAGAACTGATTTTCAGGACTGGTGAAGGAGAGAAGTTTCATTTTGCCAGATGGAGCTGCTCCCTCCGGTCCTTTCCCTATCCATACATCACCCAGTCCCATCCCTTTGGAGCATGTAGCTTGCTGAGTAGCCTCTGAAAGTGCTATTTCCTTCCCTTAAGCTGTAGAAGGGGAGTGAAAGAGGAGTAACTATTCCACAGCAAACAGAAGTCCCAGCAGCTTCATTCAACCACAAAAGGAGAAAGGAGTTTTCCACAGGACCTAAGTGGTTTTCTGAGTCTACTGCTGCAACAAGACCTAGAATCAAGTCCTGCAATGTAATGAAGTCCACTAAAAAGGTGGCACAGAAAACTATTCTATAAGCAAAACAAGCACTTGCCTGACTGCAAACAAGTAGAAAAGAAATGAAAATATGACAGCATATGTAACTTGTGTGTACAATCCCCAATCACCTTGAGCTCTCCTTCATCTGGGAGGGGGAGATGGAGAAGAGATGGAGTGAACACAAAAGCAGGCAACGGGTACATTTCATTTTAGCTTATTAAAACTGGAGGACATTAGATTCATATGATGCAACAACTTTAACAAAAGCAAGTAAAACCAAAGACATAAGTCTGGTATCTTCAAGAAGCAAAAATAGGCCCAGTCTTGAATATTTGAAAAACTCCATTTCCTGCTGCTGATCACCAACAGCTGCCTTGTTTCATCAGGCCTGGTACAGAACCTCCTGAAAGCAGAAGGAATCCCAATGAGCTATTATGGAATCAGCACCGCAACATGTAAGAACACGTGTAGATCACATCGAAGATTCATGTAGCCCAGCTCTAAAACTGACCACATGCATGCAGATAGCTGTGAATAATTAGGTAAGAACACAGAAACAAGCACCACTAGACTATCCCCCCAGCTTTAATTATTCACAAATCCATAATTCATTCCACTACAAGGATACTGAGAAACTCTAAAAGTATTGCCCTTTCAAAAATATATCCAGGTTACACACATGCTTTTAGCTTCCAAAATATTAAGGTACAGAGTAACAAGTTTAATTTTTATGCAAAGGACCATCTCCTTTTGCTTGTTCTCACCCCACCACGTTCATCTGACACCTTCAAGTTCTTGGTGCAGATAGTAAAGAGCTGATCCATAGAAATTCAAGATGAAGACAGAGAAAGCTACAACATCTCAACATCACCTGTCTGTCTTTAGTCTCCTCTTTCCCGAACTGCCAAGTCCTAGCTTCTTTTTTTGGTTTTGACACAGAAACAACTTCATATATTCATTAATCATAGTTAGCCTTTCCCCACAACTTTTTTGGCTCTACAATATTGTTTCTGAGATGGGAAAAAATGAAGTGAGATGGGACCTAGACACATCAGCTCCAAATGTACTATGGATTTATATACTGAGGCGTAACAGAGAACATTATCTGTTCAGAATTATTAGGAAATGGATGACAATTTGTTCTTTTGAACAACACTAAGCATTAAGGTGCTGTTTAATCCTCAGAGTTACCTACCAGAACATTTAAGATTTCACCCACAAGCTCCTGGTTAATCATTACCTCTCAGTATTTTACATGCGACATCATACTTTGACATTTACGCACAGTTTATATCAAATAGTGCTGAAAATAAAGTTCTTCAGCATTTCTGTACAGACAATGCATCTTCACTAATCTGAATAACTATCAGCAGGCAAAAGTTCTCTACAAAGAAAGATAGCAAAAGAAGCACTTTTACCTCTCCATTGCCATTTAACTCATGAAAACAGCAGTTACCAGACCTGTTTAGATATACAGCTGAATCATAGCCTCAGCCACAGTGCAAATGGAGAGAAAATTACTCAAAACCATCTACAGTTTTGAACTCACAAAAAAACAACACCTAAAGGGCATGGGCTACGAAATGCTACTTGTATTGGCCAGCTTCCACTATATGTTTCATAACACTTTCATACAGAAAAAGCCTTTTGTTGCACAGACTCAGCTACAAGGACCATTTTGGTTCTGTATGCAGTATCTTTAAAAAGCAGGACTACTACTTCTCCTGTTTTAAAAAAATTAAAATGCTAACAAAAGAGACTGTAAGATCGCCCCCATGACATCAGGATCAGAATACCAGCTTGCCATACATGCTATTGATTTACTCAGCATCTGATTCAGAAGCACAGATTGCAAGGAATACTGGAGGTTACCATAAATGTTATTCATGTTCACTTGTTTCACTCTTCCAACTTTCATATTATTGGTAATTTGGCAAGATGGGAAACTTTAATATCCGCAGAGCAGCACACACGCCACTCATTTTTCTCTCCTTAAGAAATATGTTTAAATCCCACCTCACAAGCAGCTCCAAAGCAACTTCTCCAACATATTGTAAAAATGTGAGACTGTATTTAGACAGATCCATACTAAAACAGTGTAAGTACAGAGAATGGAGTAGAAGGCCTGTAAAACTGCCATGAAAATTGATTACTCCAGGCAAAGTTTACTTACTCACTTTTTACCATGGTGATTGAGGATAATAAAATTTTAAAATGCATGCAAGAAGGAACAAGTCAGATTTTACAGCCATTGATGAATAAGAAATGTTTGTGGCTATACATGGGAATACTTTTAACTGGAGTCACAGGCTTCCTATTAAAAGTTGCATCAAAATTAGAGAGCTGAGAAGAAAAGCACAACAACAGTAACAAAGCAGGAAGTGCAATAGGACAGCTTGTTACATGAAAACTGCAGCATTTCTTTTGGAGATAACCCTAACCAGATCTTTATCTTACAAAAAAACAGATCAGAACCCACAGGTAAGAAGAGTCATCTGCTTGAGGAGCACATATTAGACCTGCTGCTTCTTTTGCTGACCAAAAAGAACAACAAAATGTTTCAAGTTCTCAATTCTTCCATCAAAAGGAAATTTTGATAGCTTTGCAGACTCCTGCAAGCGCTGACTGACCTCTAGCCCTGTTAAAAATTATGGAAATGAGCACATATACATTTAAACGTGTCCAAATTACCACAGACTTTAATGAAAGAGTTGTATTTAAATATCTGTCAAGCTTCTTAAGAAATCAACCCTTTCCACATTCTATTACATCAGGACAGACCTCAAACAAGCTATAATATTGTATTTTCCTCAAAAATAACTGGAATTTTGTTACGGTTTTGAAATTCAGATGACTTTAGTTCCATAGACTAGTTTTTGAACAGTATCTCTCCCTGTGCAGTTTTCCAATACAAAACTGCAACTTAAATTGTAGATTAAGCTCAGTTCTAATTTTCAAAACTGAGGCATTCACCTCAATGCTGTGAACGTATCACTGAGCAGCCTGTATCTATCTGCCACAAGCCAAGTGATCTGTAAGGGATTCTTGAGAGTTTAAGATTTTCTTTTAGCTCATCCCATAGACAGAATAAGTTGTATCCAAGACTCCTATTCACTTCAAAGTTTTAAATCACATTAGCATTTGAATTTTAGTATTTTCCGCCCTTGCACTTAAACTACAACAATTACGCAGATATATTCAACACTAACATTTAAAGAAATCTAAGAAGCTTTGATTTTTTTTAAAACACATTTTATTACAGGATTTTTCACTTTTATGTCTCAAACTTTGCAACACAAAAAGCCCAAAATATTTAAATGAAAAACTCAACTAGAGGACAACAAAATACACCTTTTAAAGGGTGGATGGTTTGCAATGAAGTTCTAATAAGAAATAGTATTTCATCAAAGGGTACAAAGAGGATACGTACACACAAATAGGAGGGCATGCTGTCATTTCCATTAGGGGAAAAAAAAACAAAAACAAACCTCCCAAAAAAACCCATAAACCCCACAAAAAAGCCAACCAAAAACCAAAAACTCACAGCAAACAAAAACCAAAATCCCCTCACAAGTTCAGGTTTCACTTTTCAACCTATTTGTACCAACTGCAACTGTTGCTCAAAACATTTAAAATTTCTCTTCTCAATACAGTTTCCCATTTGATTTCTTGTCCCTGGCCCTTCAAACAAATATAAACCTCAAAAAATTTAAAATATGGAAGATCATGCTATCCAGCCAACTGAGTGATGCCAGTGCAAGATTCCCTACAGCATATTTGCTAGTGCTTAATGGAGTCCATACTGTGTGTCCTAACACATTATGCAAATGACACACACACACGAAAGAAAATGTCTATCTCAGAGTGCCCCCCTCCACCAACAGACAATCTGTAATTAGCCATGTCCTCTAAGGAGGCACCTCATTCACTCTCACCAAAGCAGCAGCTGCTGGCAAATGGAAATAAAGAAAATTAGAACAACTACCTACACTCCCAAAGTTGTATACTCATAAGAGCAAGCCAGAGTCAAAATCTAAACAACTGTTGGTGTTTTTTTTCAGACTACTCACACAGAACCTCTCATTCCCAGCATAAAATATTTACTAACATGATTTAGATCAGGCTTTCTCAAACAAGCTGTAGAGAGCTGTAGTAACAGATCCCAAGGCTTCACTAGAACACTTCCAATATACAACTTCTCAATTCAAAAATCTAGACCAGAAAATAAAAAGCGGCAACACTTTCTGCTGAACACAATTCCCTGGAACAGAACAACGGGGTATACCAATTCAGAAAAATGCAGTAGTTCTAGCCCCGCAGCACAGAGATGCAGAGAAGGATGCATACTGTTGTGCCTAATCTTTACCATCCTATTACCAAGTGATCCAATCACTAAACTCTAGTATCACCTCCCCAGAACAGTTCTCTCCAACAGCAGTCACTTCATTAAACAGTAAATTCAGAAAACTGTTCTCCTGTTACCAAAGTAAACAACAAACAGAAAGAAGCCAGAGTTCTCAGCTAACTAGAGTAATCAAAAAATGCATTTCACCATGGTAAAAAAAAACAACAAAAAAAACCACACCAAAAACATACAAAAATGAAAAACACACCACAGAGGAAGCCTTCCTATTAAATAATCTTTATGTACTCAGGAGGAACTGTACACATAAAACAGCTTAATCCCACCTTGCAATGCCAAGATTATGTACTTTCAGGTTTACAAGATCTGTCAGGCCTCTGATATGAACACAATCAAAGCTTGTTTGATATCACTGCTCCCACCCATTATACTTCTACTGTGTTTGTCTAATACTGGGCAATGGACAACAAGTACCATGCAAAAATAATAAAAACTATATGACATAAGAAGGTTTGGACAGTATTTACGATACTCTACATTTCATAATAAACAAGTGAAGTGTGACAAGATTTCTGTAGAAAGAAATCAATCTGACCAGACAGCATAACTCAGGTTATGCTTAGCACATTTTTAGTAAATATCCATTATCTATTAGTATATATCCATTATCTATTGTGGCAGGCAGACAAAACACTTCCTCTGTAGCAAGGCCCCTAAGTTCAAGGTTTTGACGAAATCATAGGCTCTGACAGTTTCCACAATCATGGAATTGTATCTAACAGTCCACCAGACTGACTTCTGAACTACTGTCAATTCAGACTGTTTCAATGCAGTTTGGAAGTTTCAACATTTACACCAGGGCTAATCCATGTTTTTTTAAAAACAACGACTCCTGTTAATAACAAGAAATAAATCTTGTTTTCATTTAACATAATTTCATAATTTTTTGTATCTGTTTCTTATTCTATGCAATTTAGCACACAAACAACTTCACGGAAGTATAGCACACAAAGCTCTGAATGCTGAACTTCTTTCTTCCAGTTCTTATCAGAGAAAAAAAACCCAAAACATCAGCTAGAAAGCACCTATATATATATATTCCTAACAGCTTAGCCTAACACTGCTACTTAGACTTCCCCAGAAAGGTATTTTTTCTTTTAGTAAAGCTTACAGGTTGCACATTTATATTATAATCATCATTTACACAGTCACATATGTATATAGTCAGAGAATTAAAGAAAAAAAGTACTATCTTTTTACTCTTTTCAGAGCCCATACTGCTCTGTTATGATTTGGTTATCCACCCACAGTAAGATTTTTACAAAGATACAAGAGGAACAAGATCACAAATGAATACAGTGTGTGAGATGAAATAGCTCCTCTTCCCCAACTGTTCTCTCAATTGTTTTTGCATGGAAGTAAATACAAATGACATGAAAAAATATGTTTGAAGTAGCAGATGTTATTTTGCAAGTTAATAGAAATCATTAAAAATAGCTTATACAGATAAAATAGTCAACTTAGTGTTTTGATGTTTGTCAAACCTGTTAAAGAAAAAAGTTCAGTTGTATAATGCATATACTGTATGCAGTAAGAGAAGTTAATTCATGAAGACACACTTCAAGATACTCTCAGTCCACTGCATTTCTCTTGCAAAAGTTTTGTTTTTCAGACAAGTATACCAAAGTGGTACAATCAATAAAGTTGTATAACTAGGAAGCAAGAAGTCACTTTAGAAAAACACATTAAATGCAGTTACATTAGAAGGCAAATACCTTCCTTTTCTTGAAGGAACTACTTCCTGCTTCATATTGTCACTTATCAAATATGTAATATTTCTTCATGACAGAGGTCCATGTTTTGTCAAATTATCATAGGCTTATGCTGACATAAATCAGAGCAGAAGCCAGCATTATGCTTGCATGATTAAACAAGATTTGACTCAAGCTTTTTGAACAGCTGCAACCAAAACTCCCGGTAAGGCTGGTATTTATATTGAATTTATTAAACAGAAGCTTTGTGCAGAATTCTCTATCACTCTAAGTAATAGAATATCACTTTTAACAACCAGTATTGAATACTATTTGACATATAAAATTTTACAAATGGATTTTTCTAATTCTGATCTTTAACATTACGATTAAACCCTCCAGTGTCTGAGTATCAGGCATAGAAAAAGCATCAGCACCCAACACCGCAAGAGTTCCAGAACAGTTCACGTTTACAGGCACAATTACAGAAAGACTGACATTCTGCTCTGATAGTGGAGAGATGTAACACCTGGGAGTCACCACTTGAAGTTTACCAATGTCATACCAACCGGGCTGTTGAGACAGTAAATGATCTATTCATTATTGTTAGTGAGAAGGCAAATGATTTTCTATTTTTAGTGCCATCATTGCCCTTCTCTGGTTCCTGACCCAGCACATGCCTCTCTTCAGTTTACGCAGTTGCACTCTCTCTGATAAAGTGTAGGAGTAAGAATATTGTGGGGTTTTCCTCTCTGAAATTGAATAGTTATGATTACAAAGCAAGCATTGATAAACATCTTGACTTTTACTGAAGTCTTTGGAAATGTATTTCTAACTTTTGACAAATACAAAAGCTCTTGGGAATCACTAAAGACCATTCACTACTCCTAACAACTCACCTGCTAAGCAAAACAAAAACATGTAACAAAACCAAAAGAAAAATATCAGTCTTAATAAAATTACTTAACATATTTTTAGTATTCATTTTAGCATTAATAAACAGAGGAAACAGTATTGTTAATTAAAATTTGGCTTTTAAGGCCACACACACTGTGCTTAATATTTTCTTCAATCTGCATTTAATATTCAGAATGTGCTAATTTTAATACAGATTAACAGTAAACTATATCACAAAGAGACACAGCACTTCTTTAAATGCAAAACAGTAGGAACAGAAAAGAAAAAAAAAACCAAAATAAAAGCACTTTTTGTTGTGCCTTTTTAGGCAAAGGATGGGAAATTAAAATTTACACTAACAAAGACACCAGTTCCAGTCTCAAATCTGGACAGGCTTGTAGGTGGGATGTTGTGACTGAAGCAGCACTGCCTGTACCTCAGCAGGGCTTAAACTCTCCAACAAAATACTGCTACAACCTGACAGAACAGAGACAGCCAACGCTGATTAATCTAAAAGCCAGAAAGAACACGCTCTCACTTATCTGTCCTTATGAATATAAGCCCAGCAATTCTTCCATTTGTAAAGCTGTGTCAGATTTCAAACAGAATGGCAAACAGCCCTGAGAGTCCCTGGCCCTCTCTGCCAGCTCCCCCAGGAGCCCGGAATACGTGACCTGTCCCTTTGAACAGGCACTCCATGTTCA
Organism: Rhadina sibilatrix; assembly: GCA_013400275.1. Taxonomy (NCBI): domain Eukaryota; kingdom Metazoa; phylum Chordata; class Aves; order Passeriformes; family Phylloscopidae; genus Rhadina; species Rhadina sibilatrix. The sequence continues at coordinate 82,831 of VWYO01024060.1, forward strand.
GACAGAGCCTGCAAGCCTGAATGTGCAATCTTTGTTCACAACAATTGTTTCAGTGAAGGGGCTCTAAAGTGAGAAAGACCACCAGGTACAGTGTCAAAGGGAAAACAAAAATCAAAACAGAACAAACAAACCAACCCAACACCAATGGAAAAAAAAGAAGTGAATAAAAATAGAAAACATGGCAAGGCATGACCAAACAGAACTTAATATCAGAGTAGGCAGGCATCCAACACACAGTTATCAACCAACATACGCGGTGGTATCCAGAGGACTCAAATCGCATGTCCTCTCTTCTCCTACCTGTGTACACAAAGATCCACAGAAGCACCACTTCTCAGTCAGACATTCCCTTTCTTAGTCTGACTACTGATCTTGAAGCTAGATAACAAGTTTTTCAGTTCTTGTAGTCATCAAACCTTGATGACTACAGTTGTGCATTTCCAAAACCTTAAACTGATTTAAAGTCCTAATTTCTGTTGCAACTCCCATGACAGGGGTGAACAATGGCTATGCCTGGAGTCTTCCTTGTGACAACCTGCTGTGTGTATAGGTCTACACTCAAACATTAAATGTATTTTACTTAATGACTGCATTATAATGCAAACACCATATGGGATCCAGTGTCCCAAAAACATAAATCATTTCCCAAAATAGCTAATACCTTACACATCAGTATTAGAATACTATAAACTGCTGCAACTGCAGCAATTTTTAAAAAAAACCTGAAGACTCTTTCTATACTAATTGTTTTTCATTAAAGGTGTTTTCTGATCTTTTAAACAGACAAGATATCCTTACTGTTCAATGCAAACATGAGAGACTTCAATTAAAGGGCTTTGTTCACATATAGCACATGAAGCACTGTACACAGTAACTATTCCATCAACCAAACTGAGAGAGCAGATGTCAAGCCACAAATCCTCCCTTTCTTGGCATTTTACACCAACCTATGAAAGTAAAGTTGTAAGAAAATAAACTGAACTTTAAGACACGCAGCAATATTACACAAAGGCAACTGAGAACCCACTGCAAGCTTGATCAGACATACACCAGGGCTGTCTAAGTTCAAGAGAAGATTACATCAGGCCTGCTGTGATTAAGGCAATCACAGGTCCCAGCACATGTTTTCTACCAGTTACATTTTAACTCCAACATGTAAGTACCTGGCGAAACAACAGGCAGAGCAGTCCATTTTGCAATTCCACGCCTATTAGTAGTCCCCAATTAGACAGCTTTAACGTGATGAGCTGCAATAGTGCCATAGGCCTTGTTAAGGCTTACCGGCACAGGGAGAGGTAGATTATGACAAGGGCTAGTACCAAAGATCAGAAGTTTCAATGTGACAGAATTAAAAAGCAGATATTAATTTTTACCCTTAGACATGCAGTTTTCTCTTTCTTCCCACACTACCTGAACAGTATTGAAGAACAGGTTCTCCAAATATGGTACTGGTTTTCATTTTATCACAGTCTTAACATATTCTGTGCTCTTCCTTAAGACTCTCATTTTATCCTCACCTAACCTACCTGGCTTTAACTGATTGTGGGAACCTCTTAATTGAGGTGATCGCAGGAAGGAAAACCCTACAATACCATATGTGACACTTTCAAACCAAGGCAAAAGGGTGAATTCAAGATAGCAAGAACCCAAAACTCAGTGTCTTAAGGGAAAAAAAAAATCACACAAAATAAAAAATCACAACCAAATAAAAAACCATCCACACTTTTAAATTAGAGTTCTATATGCCTAAAAATCCCTCAACTGTGTTTCAACTTCAGCAAATAAAAGGGGGAATATCTACATAAAGGGTATATATTTCATAGCCCTATGGATATTTAAATCAGCTTTTTCTTCAGCACAATATACCTACTCTAAGTTTGAAAAATACAAAATCAAATTTGTCTTTGTAAATGAAGTTTAAGATAAATCTTAAAACAAGTCTACTGAAGCTGTTTATATACATTTTGTTGAATCTAAAGTTAACAGTTGTTTCAGAGACATTACTATTAATAGGGAGCACAGGAGGATCAGACACGCTTTTGTGCTGAAAACTTTGTCTTGCAAGTCAAAACACGCAATGGTGCCACCATAGGACATGCTATTAAGTTTCTGAACTAAACACACAGAGGATCGCTCCGGCAACAAATGCTGTGCACAGAAATATCCTTAATATAAGCGCCTGCGGATAGCCAGGAGAGTGGCAAGCACTGGGTACAAGCGCACAGAGGCCAGACCCTTACTTCGACTAAAAATCACCACGACATAAATGTGACTGAAGCGCTCCTCCAGGACGGGCAGGTTGGGCGTGGGAGCGCCACGCCACGCTCTGCCCGCGGGGCCGGGGGGGCGCGGGGCCCAAGGGGCGGCCCCGGGGAAACCTCCGTCCCGAGGGCGAGGNCTCCGCCGGCTGGCCCCGTTGCCCACCGGGTCGCCATTATTTCATTCCCGGTTACAAAGGAGGCGCAAATCCTCTGGAGCCCACATCGGGGAAGGGAAGGGACGGGAGGAGGGAGCCAACGCCAGAGCCACTCGCGCACACCAGGCGAGGCTCGGCCAGCCCAGCCCCGCCGCCGGGGGACGGGGGTCGGCCCCTTCACGCGGTTGCCATAGGGAAGAGCACCGGAACGGCCCTGGGCTTCAGCTATGCTCCCCGGCTTCTGCCTTCATGGCTGGAGGAGGAGAGAGAGCAGATGTGTCAGTCCTCGGCGCGGGGACGCCGCCGCCTCCGCCGCCCGTCCCTTGTTAGGCTAATTGCACCCACTCGTCATCTTCCTCTTCCTCCGGCTCCTCCTATCCAGAGCCCCAGCCGCGGGGAGGAGAGGGCAAGCGGGGAGAGGCGGGAGGTGTCCGCTCCTTCCTACTTCACTACACGCCGCCGGAGGGAGCGAGGACGGAGCAGCGCTGTCCGGGCAACCCCGGCTGGCGGGGCGGTAGGGCCGCTCCCCGGCTCGGCCCAGCCGAACTTTGATCAACTAGTGGACGAGGAGGACGGGACCGGGGGCCGCTCGCTCTCCGGGCCGGGCGGAAGCCGCCAGCTGCTCACGATTCCCGCCCCGGCTGTATCCAGCGGCGTGCCGGTGCGGGGGGCAGCAGCAGCAGAAAGCGCACAAGCCCCGATGGAAAAGCGGCAACAAAAGACCCCTCCGGCAGCAGCGAGGCCGTGCCGGGCTTTTGTCTTTTACGCGGGTCTGCCCCGCTCGCAGGCCGCTCCCTCCCCCCGTCTACGTAGCCGGAGCCGTTCGCGATCAGACCACCGCGCCCCACGCCCCGCCCGCGCCCCTCCCTCGGGCCTCCCCCCGCACAGACGTTGCTTCGCTTCGACAGCGGCAGCCGGCGGTCGCTGCGGCCCCGCCGGCGGCAATTAGGGCGTCTGGGCGCTGGGGCCACCGCGCCGCGCCAGCTGCGCCCCCCCCGGGCTCCTCCCAGGGCTGCCTCGGCTACCTGGGAGCCGGCCCGGGCTCGGCGAGGGGGGAAGCGGCGGGGCACTCCAGCCAGCGCCCTCCCGAAGGCTCGGGGCTGTGCGCGGCTGTGCCGCCTCGCTTGTGCTGATCACCGCGATCGCTTCCCCGGGCCCTAGCACGGCCCCCCGTCTGCCCCGTCCCATTACAGCCCATCCCCGCCAGGCCCCGGGGCCGTCCCAGCGCCGCAGCCGCAGGCGGCCCCGCCCTGACAAGAACAGGGGTGACCATCGCCCCCAGCCCGCCGGGTCGGCAACGCGACCCCGCCAAGGGCGGGCGGCGCCGCTTCCCGGCCCCCCAGCCGGCCCCTCTTACTCGGCGGCCCGCGGGGCTCCCGCCCCTGCCCTCGCCGTGCCCGGTGCTGGCGGCTCCCGCGTCTCTGCTGGTGGGGGAGCATGTCCCCTTCCCCTGCCTCCCGACTGGCGCTTTCTCTTCCCTCCAAAAATCCACCCACCTTCTCAGCCGACACCGCGAGGGCAGGAACTGGCTCCCGGCTGCCGTCCAGGGCACCCGCCCTGCGGCCAGGGAGCGCAGAGTCCCGCCGGCCCCCGCCCGCCAGCACGGCCTGGGGCGGCGGCGTGTGCTGCTGCTTCCCTGGGCGTTCTCGGGGCTGATCACACAGCAGCGGTCTCAGACTTTCCGCCCTAATGCAGGATTTCGTGTTTTCTGCCGCCAGCTCCACCTGTACCTGGCTTCGGGAGGCCCGCCACTGCCTCTCGGCTGGCTTTGGACGGTCCCGGCCGAATCCTGGGCCGCGCCTGGGCCAGTAGCGGGGGAGGGGGGGTGCAGGGGGCGAACTTGGTTTTGTTTGAGCCACGAAGGCGGTAAATGCAGACATTTTCTATACTTTATCATCATTGGAGTGTGTGATTTGAAATTTCGGGTTTTAGAATGATGTTTTCCAGCGTGGAGATTGAACAAGTCAGGTTTCTGTGGCAGGGAACAAAGAAAAAGCATTTGCAGGAACTGGTAAAGAATTGAGTGAAATGAAGGGTTTTGTGTTCTGAAAACAATAGTAATGTTTTGGGTTGTGGGTTTTTTACTGTGCTACCCTTGACCATGAGATCACAATTTCTGAAAAGAGGTGCCTGCCCTGGTTATCCATCAGCAACTTGCGTTGTCAGCAGGGATGAATACTGGTATCCAGAGGACTGAGGAACAAGCTCATTTCCAGTAGCTGGAGGAAAAGTCTCAAGGCCCATATGCTAATTATTGTCAACCAAGGTCACATCTGCTGAGTTTAAAAGGGTATTATATTACAACTCACAGCCTGTCACACTGATTCAGGTGCTTGCCTAAAATGGGGTGTTGCTGTGGATTTCATTAGGCATATATATAGTTAAAATGTGTGGTGAATTCTGAATTTGAGTTCCTCATAAATTTCTGATGTTAAAGACTATTTTGTGGTTTAACCTGACCTGGACCAGAGATTACACACACATATTTTGAATAAGCATACTGCTGTCCATCTGGCAATCTACAGGAAGGTTCTGCCCATCTCCCTAATAATTTCTCACTGTCCTACAACATTTAAAGATTTATTTGCCATCCAGACCCAGAGAAAACTGTTATAATATTGTTTGCACAGTGGTTGTCAAGAAGTTGAAAAGACCAGAATTAAAATCACTTGAGATCTTTGAAGAGTGGAGAAGGGGAACAGTTGGAGCACTCCTGTTGAGACTCTGTTATCAAACAGAGCCAAGAAGTGTAGCTATGTGCTCAGCTGCATATTGTTCTCTGCACTGGAGACATCATGACAATCTGTAGAATACCATCAAGAATCTATGCTGTATAGAAAATCAGTTCATGTATTCATAATAATATTTTATTTAATAGGAGACATAGTATCTCCAAATCTAAATTAGAGTCATAACTAATACCCATATAGAATGTTGTCAGATTTCAAAATGTCTTGGAGAGATTGAACTACAAGTGGACTCTGAGTATAGTATCTAACAAGTCTCTTTATCAGCATAGCTGCACATCAATACAGAGACACATCTTCCAGTTTTACTTTTTTTACATTGCCAATCAATTTCTCTAGCTTTAGCTTTCAAACTTTAACAGGGAGATGAAAATATCACAGAGGAAAATTTGATCCTAGAATCACATGTTACTTCATTCTTAGGTTGAGGGACTAGATCTCATTATTAACTGAGGCATTTACACTTGAATAATTATCAAAAGAAAATTCAGGCTGCACAAACCTTTGTTAAACTGTGTACTTAATTTTCTTCCTCATATTACAGTGTTTTATTTTTTTTTAGTGGCAAATGTTTTTGGTAAAGACACTGGACTTGTTTTTAGGACTTTTCTGTATAAGACTACCTTGCTGTAATTTTTTGTTGTAAATATGGTGTCATAGTTACAATAAAAGCTTGAAGAAGGACACAAACTTCCAGAAACGAGTCAATATCTTGGATTCATAATACACAAGCAAACCTTTGAGTCCCTTAATCATCCTTGAAAGTGATTTAATAAAAGAGGTTGCAAAAGCAGAAATAGGGTAACTGAAAGCTATAATTTCACTTTCTCACCTTCCAGTCTGAAGGTGTTGACACATACTCACTTAGCAGGCAGCTGCAGCAGCTTAAAGTGTTAGCACCATCCTACTGTTTATTATCACTCCTTGCTAAAGAGTATCATCCCCACAGGAGAGCTGCTGCAGACATCTTTGAGTGCATCTCAGCCACTTCAGTGCAAAGTCTAGCAGCTAATTTAAATTACCAAGGTAGACAGAGTTAAGCCTATCCTGCAGTCTGGGGGCTAAGGTGTACTTAGTCATTCCGTTCTGCCCATTCTGCTGGGTCAGTAATGGCACAATTATTTGGCTCTATCTTCTTAAACTATCATTTGCTGAATGAATGTGTTGATGTGTTGAGAATATAGATATTCTAGAGGCTAACTTGTGGGCATCAAAATTCGTTTGGCCAGGTAGACTGTAGGACTGAATTTCACAACACTAAATATGTTTTCAGTACCTGCCTCCTTTCCAGATGGTGCATAGCACTTGCCTCTAGCAGGGCACAGGGGCATGCATGCCTTTCTCTCACATACACTAGTGTGTAGATCTGTAACCTGCACTCAGGTGAAGCAGTTCATTTGCCAAGCAGTTCTGTTGTCCTTGCCATCTTGAGGGCTCTCTCATTTCTCACCACCTGCAGCCCACCCTACGTCACTCCTGAGGTGCCACAGGCACTGAGGAGGCCCAGCCATAGCCAGTCCCAAATGCCCAGCCTTTGGGTTAGACAGCAGCAGCAGTGGAGAGAAAAGGAACTTAAAGCAAGAGGAAGTTTTTTACAGGACTCTTTAGATTAGATTAGTGTGGAGTGCCTGAGTAAAAGAGATTAGATAGGCAGCAGTGAGAGATAGCAGTAAATCTTGGGTATTTTGTGCTGGGATAAAGACTTTCTCTCCTAAGGAGAAGTCTGAAAAGTAAAGTAGGAAAAGGTCCAAGTTTTTACAGGGTCTGAGTTTAGGGGTGAAAGGAAGAGTGAGTGGGCAGACATACTCCTCAGGCAAGTAGATGTTTGCTCTCAGAAATTGTTACTTGTAGGAGCTGCTGAGGTAATGATCATTCTGATAAGAGTTTCTGCTATAGTCACCAGTGGCTTTAATCTCATGATCAGGGCCTGCTTTGAGAGGTTCAGGCTGAACCTGGACACCTCTGTTATGTTGTTTTGGACATAAGAAATACTACTGCCTCCCAGGAAGTGTTTGCAAGCACTACAGTGTGCCAGGCTACAGGCTTTTCATCACTGGCATCAGCTTAACAGCTCCCTGCTCCCCAAGGATGCTGACAGGTGCCTGAGAATGATTCAGTAGATTATTCCCAGCATGGGGATTTGAGGAGTGGATTACATATACATTTTTCATTCACTGGTATTTCCAAGATACTGCAGATGGTAGTCAGTCCCTCCTAGATTTGTAAAAGCCATGAAATCATTACTGTAACTACACAGTAATGTGACCATTGTCTGCAACTGCATTTGCTTTACAGATTTCTGCATTTTAATTCCTGTGACTGAGTCATGATACAGGCATCTGTTTCCTGTCCAGCACTAGTACAGTATTCATCTTAGACATCAGTAGTGATGGCTGTTTTCTTGGTAACCATACCACAATATTCCCTTTTGCTCTCTAGATGTTCCTATCACCAACACACAGACAACAGAAATAAATGTCATTGCTGCCATGCCTACATCTTGGCTCCCCTTTTACAGTGAACCCTTACAAATGTGTTTCCTTTCTTTTATTTCAGTCTTCTCTTCACAGGAGATCACACCTTCCTCACTTGGCCACGGATACTGATGCTTTTTAAGTGCTCAGAACACTGCCAAAGAGAATTGCAGCAAGGCCTACCACTGGGTCGATAGTAAGAGAGGATTTTGACATCCTGAAGCTTCAGTCAGCCATCTCCATCAGTCACAGGGTGTTAGGCAATACCTCCTAGAAGTAACACCATTTTAAGTGTATACAGTATTCTGCAGGAATACTCTCAGGGAAAAATTACTGCCTGAGGGCGCCAACAGAGAGTAACTTGGGTGGAAATCTGGGCACCTGGTTCTTATCCTGCTGTACTGTAAGGAGAAAGAAGCCACTTGGCTTCTAAGATTTGTCCACATTTGGGAACCAGCTACCTATGCTATGAAAACCAATGTCTCACATGATGTGTCTTCTGCTCTTCAATGTAGTCTTCTCAGATAACAAAGCTGTGGTGTAAAGAGAGATCAGTGTCTGTCAGGATGCCACTTCTGATGTGGAGAGAGTAACAATGTCTAAAGCACAAAGATAAGCCAAGAGTGGACAGCAAGATGACTTCCTCCTGGCCAGCATCCCTGATCCATTGCCAGTCTTCCTGAGCTGGACCCAGAGGTGTTTATGTCAGGCTACCAATGTGCATCAAGGCAGGCTGGCACAGCTTTTAGAGCAGTAAGCCTCAGCTGTTCACACAGTCATCCCTGCTACCTTCAGTCTGGAGTTGGATACATTTCGGTGAGTTTGCAGCATTAGTATTTCAGCTCAGTCCACAAACTTCGTATTTTGTAAAGAAATACAAAGTTGTTCAAGCCTGCAGGAATTTACTATCATCCAGCCAGGGACAAAAACAATTTCAAGTATAATTCAGTGAGCCCAAGAGAATGGGTTGCAGTATAAAACTTGAGCAAGTGAGATTATGATTAGGAGGAGCCCAGCAGAACTCACTTAAGACTTTTAACTTGGGTTCCTAGCAATGAAAATCTACTGACACACTCTGAAACCATGGGCAAAGCAAAACATGTTTTTCATGGTTTGCTGTTGGAAACTGTCACTGTGGAATAACAACAGTGACAGTCTGTCTAAAGATGCTGCGCCTCTGTTCAGAGGATTTCCTAATTTTTTAAAGGTCGAGGGAAAAAGAAATCACTCGAATCTTTTCTGCATTCTCCCTAACTATCTACATTCTTTCATTTGTTTTAAATTAGAGGAGCCAGAATCTAACAGATAAAGTCATCAGTTCTGGTGAAGGTTTATTCACTTTAGGTCAAACAATGTTAACTTGTTTAAGAAAGCCAGCAGGGACTATTACATGTGCAGCATTTTCCCTCAGAAACCCTCCCCTCCCACACACACAGTTTAAAAGAGTTCAACACAATAAATATCCAACCTATTTAAAACTGGCCATGACAGCAGAGGTTTAAGTGCCTGAATGACAGAGAAAAGTGAAATGACAATTTGAGTTACCTTAGCTCCTCTGCTGAAATAACAGCTCTGTGTTTGGTTCTGAGCTTCTGACCGTAAGGTAATAAACCAGCTCTATTTTTTAAAATGTTTAGTTTAACTACTCAACTGACAATTTAGGTGGAAGTAGCTGGTGATGAATTGACAACAGCGCTGTTGCTCTCTCCTTGCTTTATCACATAATCAGCAGCTTGATCCGCTGATTAGCGAAGCCTTGTTTTAGTAGCACAGAGGTGCTAACAGCCATCTCCAAAATTCACCCATCCTGTGTTTTTTCTGACTATCTACTGCTTCCCTATAGACGGATGAAGCATGGCAGCTTTCTCCTGAGCTCTGCCATATAACAGATCTGCCTCTAGATCTGGGCTGGATCAAGACAGCTTTCAAGCATTGACGAAAAACTCAAGGAGTAAAAATTAGACATATCACATGAATATGTTGATTTTATCCAAACTCTCCTTCCTTCCAAAAATTACATGCCCCACCCAAAGGCAATGTGTCAGTTGTTGCTCCCACATTTTACCTACTCTGTCCAAAGAGCTTTTACTTCAGTTTGAGCTCATCGGAACCTCACTGCCAGATACCCACAGAAACCAGGTACTTGGCTTTTACTGGCTTCTAAACCTGACTTCATATGCTGCCACTTATGCCAAGCAACTGCTGCTCAGCTCTCTTTTCACTGAAGAGACACAAGAGATGTTCTCTAGGACAGCAGGAGTCATCCAAAGGCCAGAAGGTGTCTAAACCTGTAAGCTGATTACTATTTATGGGGACTAGGCTCTGAAAGTGATATTACATTGGGGTGGGGTTTTTTTTTGGTTGGTTGGCTGGGGGCTTGTTGGTTGGTTTGCTTCCCCACTGCTTTCCCACTGCCCATATTTCTGCTGAAGCTTTTAAAAAGTGAGATGGAAAATGGGGAGAGAGTATCTGGAGAAGCATGATCCCCACAAAAAAAAAAAAAAAGAAAAACTAAAAACAAACAAACCAAAACCCAAACCAAAACCCAAATGTGTGAGGTAAGATGGATCGTATTTATGTCTGTAGGTTATAAATTTCCCAGAAGAGACTGGATTAGGAATATCTTTGTTATTTTAACAGAACTAAACTTTTACTATAACTTCCTGAAAGAAATATTATGAATTCCTGAGCAAGCTACATCGTGCTTCCAGAGAAAGGACTGCATATGAATGCTGCTTTCAAGAAGAAGAAAGTACAGGACTCATTCTCTTTCAGTGATTTACAAACCCTTTGAACAAATGCTGCAGAAGATACTGGCTGCTTGGAGTTAGAGATACTATCTAATGACTGGTTCTACTCTAGCTTTAGGGACCAGCTGTGGGAATTAGGGACACCTAGGATTGGGTTCAGGTTCCAAGTGGCTCATCTGCCTTTCCTTCAAAAATATGAACATAGGAATCCAGGTGTGTAAATTATTGCAATTAATGAACAGAAATGCTCAATAATTTTCTGTAAACAGGCTGTGTTGATTGCCTTTGCAAACTGTAGTATGGAAAGAAGCAACATGTTTTTGAACTGACTGAGGAAAGCATTAAATATAACATGTCTCTAGTGTGACTAAATTAATCATCAGCACCCTCCAGTTTGTCCCTGTTTGGCGATGGACTTAGAGCTTCAAATCTACTCAAAAGTCAATCCAGAAATCTGATCAGCAATAACATAATGCTGGGAGAAGTCGAAATTAAAGTAATGAGCTAAGGAACAAAGCCACGTTTACAGAATATTTTCAGCCCAGTCTTCTGCTGAGACACTCTCAGATGTTCGTTTCAGAACTGCTTGCCCAGAAAAAAGCAGCAGCCAAATATTTTAACTCATTAGATATACTTGAACTCTTTGCTGCAGTATTGTGCTGCTTCATATGTGCCAGACTCCAAATGGCTCCATGTGGATGCAAAGTATGTCCACACAAAGGTCATTTGCAGGATTAGACCAGAGTTGCAAGGGAGGCAAGGGAAAGCAGTCCAAGTTAGTTTAATTCTCAAGGCAGTCCTTAGGGCCTAAGCAAAATACAAAACAAACTCTGAGCACAGTAATGCAAAGCATTTTTCCCTGATGTCTAGGGTCAGGGATTAATATTTTTTATATATTAAGAGTGTTCTTTCCTTTTGATCCCATCCAGTGGGGATGGACTATTAGCTTTCAGGTCTATGTGACTACCTGAGGTGAGGGCCACAAGTATTTTACAATTTTTATAAAGGTAATTAGCCTGAGTAACTGGGTCTGATTAATAGAAAAATGACCTCCAATAGGAAAATTCTCCTCCTTGATATACAAATTCCTGTTTGCTCTTCTCATCCCCTGTAGGACCAGCTGCAGGAGCAACAGGTTCTATTCCATTTGCAATGTGTCAGGTTGCTCTTCTGGAGACATGCTCTAGGTTCTAGAGAAATCTTGATGAAAGCCAGAGAAAAAGCGAAGATTTGCAGCAGTCATCATTTGCCAAACTTTTCTACGCACTAAAACTGTTTTTGTGTGCTGCTCATAGTTTCTATGTTTACTTAATCTGCTTTTCCTTATTGTTTTCTTTTATAAAACAAGTTATTAAAACACTGGCAGCTCAATAATTTTCTTAAAAATTAGTTACATTGCCTTTTGAACTGTGTGATACTTCCAAAGCACAAAAGAGTTAAAGAAAAATAAATAGATTACTGCAATTTTCTGCATTTCAAAATAGAGGTAAATAACATCTGTGCAGAGCTCAAGTCCCTTCCAATAATTAGCTGCTTTAGCAAAGGGGATGAACCACGTGGAAACACTGCAGCAGTCATCTTTTGGCTTTTCCTCCTGCAAGATGTTTTCTGATTCCAGCTCAGAGGATTATATTCTTCTTGCTCGTGACAATACTGTTCTTACAAGAACAAAGATGAGAGCTGAGAGCAGAGTGAGGCACATTGCTTGGATCACTGGGAAAGGATGGTCCATGTTAGTGCCACCTGAACACGGCTACCTCAAACAGCTCCCTGATTTAGCTGCATCTGAAGCTAAATGGTTATTTCACAGACTGCTGGACTAATGAAATAGTGCCCCACCCCCTTCCTTTTCATGCTGCCCTGCATTGAGAGAGGGTATAGAAGCAACTGACCCAGCTGGAGGGGATGCGAGCTATAGGGAGACTGGTACTTCTGACTGATGGGATTGTGCTGGTCAATGGTCCTGCACCTTGCAGCACCCTCTGTAGCATTGCTGGAGCACCTTATTCCTGTCAAATGTGTCACTCGGTGCAGAGCAGACTGGCAGGGTGCTTTAAACCATGTCAGAGTTCACCTGCCACTCTTCAACAGATGAGGTGCCCTTAGTAGTCAAATATTTTGGTTCTTCTCTGATGCATGCCAGAGCCTTGTAATCTGGGGTCTAGTCTGTTGTGGTCTCTGCTCATTCTACACTGGTTTCCTGCAAGCCTTTCCAGTTTCTGTTCATGCAATTTCCATTGATTATACATAAGATACCTGCAGAATCTAAATGTTCCTTAGCGCATTGGCTGGAAAAGCTTTAATTAAATGGATCTCATGCTCTCTTCTTCTTTTTAATGAAATTACTTCTTTTGGTTCCAATTCAGAGCAGGAGCACTGCTGAAATATTGAAAACCTTAATGGATTATCAAAGCATATGCTGGGTATTCTCCTTCAAAAATATGAATGTCTTATTCACCTTCAGTTTAGCTCAATGTGAAGACAAGAATGAGGGGCTCTTGTTGCAGATACAGGTGTTCCCGCACAGCACTATTGTTTCAGGAGAAAGCAAATCCTTACAATCTGACTGCAGTAGGACTCCCTCTCTGGGCAAACAGGGAGCTTAATAACACAACCCCTTAATAACCTGAGGCAAGGGAAATTTTCTGCTTGCCTTGTGCTCTCCAAACACACTAGACACTGAGGATGGTATTCATGACACCTGATTTTACCCATCTATGAATAATTCATTTGATCTGAGCTAATCAGCTACGCTCCCTCAATAGTCAATGAAAGACAAAGAAGCTGGCCAGGCACGTTTGTACCACACATAAGATGGTTTGCATCAACCTCTCAGGGCTCTTATTTCTCTCCAGTGACTTCTGGGAAAGCCCAGACTACTGCAACTGCAATGACATATTAGCCCACTTTCTTTTTGTCCACCGTCATATTGGGAGAATTACAAAAAAATTAACAATTTATTCTTGTGTATAAAACACATCCCTTTGATGGTTAGCCAGGGACAGCTGTGCACTTCTGCTCTGTGTAACCATACATACAAAAGTATTAATTATTTCTATATTAAGAAATAAATATGACATGAGGTAACAGCAAGGCTTTCATCCAAGTGTGTAGGGGGATTTTTCTCTCAGTAAAATAACATTGCTGTTAAGCAAGTATATTAACAGAGACATTTCAATTATGTTAATTAGTTATTTTCTCAGTCTTTAGCTTTATAGATTGTCATGCCATTTTGTGGGGTGAGAGCAAGTGTGACTGTGCTGCAGAATCTGCATTACTAGAGGTTTGTCTTTAGTAAGAAAAAATTTTTTACTCTGAGCAAGGTACTAGGCCTTGTATTTTGAAAGCTTCTGTAAAAGAAAATATTGATTTTCAGTTTAGTTTCATTCGTCATGTTAAAAAATTTAGCAGTCTGGCTGTCACAAACTATACCACGAATGGTTATGACCCTGGAAACAATATACCTAGTACATGCAAATTTTTAATGTAGAAATTTGGTCCATTTAATAGTAATAAAAAATTGAGCAGTGTGTCCCCTACCACAGGAAAGTATTAGATCTGTTTCACAACTGATTTGTGTATAAGTCCAGAGAAAAATAAAATATTGAAGCATGATAAAATTGACCTCTCTTGAGGGGAAAAGAATCATAAACTATGTACCAAATGCATTAAAACTAAATTCAAAGAACACATTCTCATGAGGGCTGGGGGTTTTTAATTCATTGTATTCCTGTATGTCAGCATCATAGAAAGACTTTCTGTACAGATATTCTTTAAACTGCCCTGTAGGAAGGAGTGATTAAATCCTTATCTTGTTCACCTGGACAAGACAATGATTGGAGACGTGCTTTTTTCATGGAACTGGGATTGATAACGAAGGCCACCCTACAGCAGGAGGCTTTTTGGTCGTGTGTGAATTGAACTGAGACCACTGCGGTTTTTCTTCTGATGCTGCCAGCAAACAGCATGAAACAATAACTTTGTTATCCAAGCACTGCCACATTTATCAGCGCCTGGATGTTAATTTAGAAAGTAAATACAAAACTCAGGGCTTTAACTGTATGTCTGTCTTAAGGCTCAGTTTATGGGAAGGCATGTCAGAGGTCAAAGGTGCTGTTGACTACAATTATGAATTAGAAAAGAAGTTTTGGAAAGGAGATCAAAAATAAACTTAGTTTTGTGAGTGTTAGCACTTTAAAGTCTATGACTCAGGCATCCACTTGAACACATGCAAAAAGCATTTGGCAGCAAGATGGTCCTTCAGGAGAAACCATAGTATTTCTAAAGGTGCCAGAACACATAAGTAGCTGGGTATGGCCCCCACAGATCGCCTGGTAGCAGCTCCTGCAAAGTGTTCTGAAGCCTGTGCATCTCTCACTGTATATTCTCATTTATCAACTTGCCTTTGGAGTCAAGAAGCAGCCTCCCACAAGTTCCTGAGTACCCAAATTACAGTTACCTACTCTCTCGTTATAAAACCCTCTCATTCTCCTGTGACAGCTGTTGGAGCAGAGCAGTGCTGGGGGTGGGTCCTGCAGCCCACCGGCTCCTGGAAAGTGTAGGAAGACAGCATCACACTGGAAGAAGACCTGCCCAAGATATTGACATTATTTCAACCTAGATATATTTGAAATAATGAATATGATATAAAATATACTGTGTGTTTTCCTTCTTTGTTGTAAGAAACCCTTTTTTCATCTATGAGGCTGATATCAAAATGTGTTTCTGTCACAGGACCTGTAAACCCCAGTTTGTTGTTGTTTATTTTTTAAGACCCTTCATCTTGATTAACAAGATTTCCAGTGTTATAACACTGTCAATCGTCAAACACGTTAACAAAGTCAAACTAACTCAGAAGCCATCTCACACACTACTGTGTTAGCCCAGGGGCAGATCAGGCCTCATTACTCCTTTCATGAAGCTATAGTGATATGATCACTATTATAAAGACCTGAGGGCCTTTGGGATATTAGTCACATGTTAGCTCTCCTCCCCTACGTTTCTTGTGAATTTCAGAGGTTTTTAATAATTTTCCTTTTATGTGGAGAAATTGCTTCCAATGTAGGAGCCAATTTCTAGTCACCTAAATGGTTGTACATACAATCCATAATTGCAGGATTTGTATTCAATGAGCTATGCTCACAATGTTTATTTCACCCACTATATAACTGGATGAACTACACAGCTCCATACTTACTTCAGGTTAAAAGCATGCAAGTGTTCAGCACTGAACCAGAATATCTTTTCCTGGTTTACCTCCAAAGTAGTTCTGTTATGAAGATCTATTCCTAAACTAGCACATAGATGTCACTTAGAGACAGGTTGTAATGGGAAACATTGACTTTTTGGCTAGATTAGTGTATTTAAATGGATCAATGATGAGATGCAGCTGTAGGGTGGAGGCTCTTTAAAAGCTGCACTTCTCAGTGCCAAATATAATGAAATACGGATGACTTCCAGCTAACTTATTGTTGATCTTTATGCAAGGGGAAATTTTGCAACATGAGTATTTGATACTGAGAAGCTATGCTGTAGAAAATCAAAAAAGATACACAGTGATTACAAAGGTAAGACATACAGGGAGGAAGCAAAAATTGACAAAATTGGTAAAATAAATGTGAAATGAGCTGAAGATAATCAAAGATGAGTAAAATAGAAATTATAAAACTCAGCAAAAATGACATGAAAATAATGGAAAATATAACATAGAGTGAGTAACAAGGAAGTGGTCAATAAAAGACTGGATGCAAACAGAATAATCCTTATATGAGAAGTAAATTCTTCTGGAACAAACTGTAAAGATATACAAATTCAGAGCTAAGAAGGTTTGCCTGGTTCTGAATGGATCACTTATTAACACAGATAATTTTTTTCTTTTGCTATGTTGTACTCACAGCTCTTGATTTGGATTGTTTTATTACCTAAACTTACAGTCTCAGATAGATAACAAAGGGAGACTCATGACATAGTTCAGATCAATCTTCTTGCTTCCCAAGTAATTCCCTTTTCCCCTCCATAGATCTACCACAGCCACTGTCAGTATTTTTAACTTGTTTCTGACTCTAAGATGGGAAACTCTCATGCATCTTGTATTAAGTTACTTAACTAAGTTAAGTCATTTAAAACAATAGTTTTTAAAAAAAGTCTTTTGCCAACTGAGAAACACAGCAGCCCACGTGAAGCTGCTCAGCTGAAAAAGAAATAAAGCACACAAAAAGCCTCTGACCTATTGTCCTCTTCAGCAAACCATAGAAAATGAAGAGAATTCTGGAGATAACAGAACTCTTTCTTTTTTTATTTTTTTTTTTTTAATCAGATCCTTAATCTTGAAGTTATGTGTTTAATTTCAGAAGAAATCCTCAAAATGTGACCCAGTTTGTGTTCAGGCTTCCTCAGCACTTTAACCCCCCAAAAATGCATTGCAGTAGAGTTCAGTGAGTTGGAAGAACAGCTGAGTGTGGACCAAGAGCAATGCTGTGTGGACTGATGCTGCCGACGGGATAAACCCTGGTGCTACGCAAAAGTGTAAATGGACAGGAAGGTCACTTCTATCTTCTTTGACTTTGCCTCATCACCTTTGTTGCTTTTCCAAGCATGTGCACAACCGTATTATAGCTGACTTTTTTCAAGAAGTTGGTGTGGCTGGACCCTGGGGGTTTGCTAAAGATACAACCATAAATGAACCATTTTTGAGAAGTAGAAACTTGAATTGTTTTTGAGAAACAATATCCTTTTGGGGCTAAGGCCTTACTGCATTAATTGCACATGGAGTAGGACCATCTCTCACATGCAGCAAAAAGTGACCCATGGCAACAGAAGCTGTTTCTAGGCAGTAGCTCTGAAGAAATTAGAAGGCTGGCCATGGCAGTCCTTGTTCCAGCAGGCCTGTGTAAAGCATTTTGCATTGTAAATTGCTTCAGCTCTGCCATCTAGGGGAGCTCAGCCCAGCAGGGTATGTGCTATAGGAAATAACAAGGAATCCATCGAAAACAAAGGATTTTGGCCGAAAAATCCAGGGACAGTCCCCAACCAGGCCTGTGATTCGGGGAGGAGGAGGGCCTGTACAGGAGTCCTCTGGTCACCCTGCCAGGCTTTAGCTGTGATGTGGCCACAGCAGAGAAAACTGATCAGACAGAGTCACATTAGCATTTCAACCTGGCCATAATGAGTAGAACACATGCGGCTGCAGGTTTGTCAGTCCCACATGAGCAAACCCTAAACAAGGCTTGTTATTTAATTTCAAGGGAAGAGAAACTGAGACTAAAAACATCTTTCAAAACTGTCTAGTTCATCCCTTTTCAATTCCAATTGGGTTGTTCCCAGCCCTCTGTGTTTTAGTGATTTATCTGTTCTAATTTTAAATGACTCAAGAGATGGAGTTTCCACCTCTTCCCATGGGAAATTAGTCCATGGTCTGATAGACACAGCCAGGATATTTTCCTGATGTTCAACCTTCAGTGGTTTTCCTTTGTTCAGTTTAATCTCATTACTCCCAGTTATTCCCTGTTGGTCAGTGCCAAGCACTCAGCCCCTCTCTTTTGTGTTTACACCTTCACACTTGGATACAGTTGTCTTTAGAAAAATCTGGTAGGCTAGATTATGTATTGTCCACCTTCTCACATGAAGAGAAAAAATAACAAAAAGAAATGAGTAAAGGCTAGTACAAGTTAGTCTTAAAGGATGTTTTCAAGACTTAGTCTACTTCCATTCACCAAACCTCACTGAGACTTGCTCATATTTTTTAGGTTACAGTGACTGGTGACCCCACACAAACCCATCACCACTTTCCTACTCATATCAGAACTATGGGAACATAAGTTGTACAAGGTGGGAGTAACGGATGTGAGGAACCAAAATCAGGTTTCTATAATAAGAGAACACAGAAGCCCAAGAGTTGCAAGAAAAATGTGTTTAGTGGAGTGGCATTAAAAGATTACCATAAATATCTGAATGTGACAAATAGGAAGTAGAAAAGCTGGTGAATCATAAGCATGGAGAAAGTTGCCAAAATGGTATTTATGATGAGATCCTTCAGAGGTAAAGTACAGAGAGAGAAGACAAGGTGATTGAATACAGCTATTTCTTAAATTTGCAGAAAATGCTGAAAAGAGAATAAGGAACCCTTAACACCTTGTAAGAAAGATTAAAAATGTGGAAGCAGAAATAGAATCCTGGAAGCCAAATGAAAGAATGAAGACTAACCTGAGCAAATCCCTTGAAAGTAGGAGACAGATCAGAGGACGAAGGTACTATTAACTAGAAATAAATCAATAGGGGCTTTTGTGGGACCCTTAGCAGACAGCTGGGCATTCTGGAAGCTCAGTCTAAAATGCAGTGTCAATAGAACAGCGTGTTCCTGCTTTGTCCTCATCATAAGGAAGCTGCTGAAAGAGATGCTCAATTCCTTCTCCTTCCCCCACAAGCTTCTGTCTTTAATATACCTGAGTCTTACACAAAACAGTTTAAAATGTGTTTAAAGTGGCAGTTTAAAATTAGAATGAAAGACTCACCTTGCCTCCAGTTCTGAACTTTATGAGCATCATGAGCCAAGTACACTGACTCGGTGGAGCACAGGTGGCAGAAGCTGAGTCAGGGAAGAGTTGGGTCAGAACTGAAAAAGAAAACGCTCCACAGTGATGTGCTGCTCAAGGAGCAGACCTTCAGCAAGGAAGAGAGAGCACTGGATGGACAGCTGGAGTCAAGGACAGGATCTTTTAAGGTGGGAGAGATTAAAGTATCCTTGGAAAGCATTGCTCCTCGCACATACAAATATGCTATTTCCTCTTTTGCCATGAATCCACTGAGGAGGCAGCAGGAGAACCTTGCTTTTATCATGGATAATGACTGTAACTCTGTGGCACTGACATTATCAGGGGCCACTCCAACAGCATGCACACAAGCTCCAGGCTCTTGTCCTTTGCACACAAGTGAAAACAAGAACATTCAGATACTAAGTAGGACAAAAAGTTGTTGTGGGCTCAGGCATGGCTGTTCCCGGGACACTGCATTGCCTTCCAGCCCATCTGGACTGCAGCGAGGTGTGGAAGAAAATTCTCTGGCATATCTTCATGAGCTAAGTGTAAAGTTATTGTTGTTATGTGATGGCTAGTGATAGAAACTGGAAGAACTCGTCTGGAGACAGCAGAATCTCCTTTCAGCTAGCTCAATTCAGATAATTCCAAATAGACTGACCCTAGCCAGAGACATACGAGCCCAAAGATACATTTTAAAATGTTTAAGACATTCAGATTTTGAATTTTAGAAGTTTAAACTCTATATCCATTCTTGCCATAGATAACCTTCTGTAATATGTATTTAAAAGTTAGTTTTCTCTATAACCTCTTGCTTTTTTCCCTTATGCATTTTTTTTTCCCTCATTGGACAGATTGCCCAGTTTAAGGTGGTACATTTTCAGTTGTTCTGGAACAAGCTGAAGTGCCTGGTAGCTGGCTAGGGTCACCAGCACTCTAGTTGTCAGGCAGGAACAAAGGAAGGCTGCAAAACAGTAAATAGGATCTCAAGTTGAACTTTTTGAAGAAGAAAATAAATCAAGGGTTATAAAATGTTAGGAGATTTTAAACTGATTTAGGAACTGCAAGGCTATGTAATTTTTAGTTAATCTGGGAGGCAATAGTGCAAATATAAAAGTTTTGTCTAGACCAACATCAAGTGATCTTTTATAATTCTGCATTTTGCAGTGACTCCACCTAAGCCATTTGTCTTGATATTATTTGGCTGGACTGTAGTGGTGTGGTATGCAATATCACTTACTTATCCATTTTAAGGATCAGCTTTCAGCTCAGAAAGATAAGAGAAACTGTCAGAACAGACAGCAAGAATCTGTGATTCACAAGATGTCACATGCTTCAGTTTTTTGACAGGAATTTCTGAAACAAGAACCACCTGCTCCTGGTAGTAATGCAGCATCTCTTACTGGAAAGGCAAACAGCGATTTTCAGTAGAGTCTGGGGGGAAAAAAAAGCTGCAAGAAAGAAATTTTGCCAGAAGCTTCAGCAGCAGTCCTGTGAGACCAGAAAGGAAGTGCAACAGATCCCAGCAGATCCTTCAGTCTGAGAGTCCAGCAGAAGGCAAAATTAAGACAAAGTAGAGATAGAAATACAACAAAAGATAAAGGGAGACAATAAAAGAAATGCAGTGGAAGGGAGAAGAGAGTTAGAAGAGGCCAAGGTGCTGCAAGCAGAGTATGATCTAGCAGTTGACCTGTTGGGCAAGGGGCCAAGTAGCTGGCAGTAGCTGGTAGTAGCACACCTGGCAGGCCAATGATGGGGCATCCCCTTAGGGCGCTGCTGCTGAACAGGACACTTTGCCATGTGCAGTGCCACTGCTGGGAGTGAAAAACCTCAGCCCCTGCAGAACCTTGGTTTCATTTGTTGTGGCAAACTCTCTAATACCTTTGAAAGTAGCCCTTATACATATCTCTAAAATCAGGCTTGTCACTTCTCGATTTTTGAAACAGAAGCTCTGTGTTCTTGCCCACATCCTGTATTTGTGCTGTGAAACCCATCTCAGACGTATCTGCAAAGGGCCAACCTGCAACAGTCTTATCTAATGCAGTACTTTGCTCTTGGATGTCACTGCACCTTGCTCTCCACTCAATTAGATGAGCTTCCACGTTTTTTAAGACTGACCTGAAAATATGAAGATATAGAAGGGAAGATGATATCCAAAAAGGAGAAGAGGGGTGGAATCTGGCCTTCAGCAGTACCTGATATTTGGGTGGGAGCTGAAAGCATACAGCTGTTGCTTTTGATTTTAATTGCAATAGAATTTAAAAGAATTGTAATTAATATGACATGAAAGCTCAGATGGAATGGCCTGGCATAAAATGAGCCTGTGGTTAGTTTAAACATCTATCACACTGACCTCTCATAAATCAGGGTCAGGAAACAATGAGGGGGCAGGCAAGTGTTTGTGATGTTGTTTGCTGACTGGATGTTCAAAGGAATGCTGGAAGAATGTGCCAAGAATCTGGCTTTGTCAGGAAAAAAAGTTCTTGTTTTTGAAAAGACTGACAGATCTATAGAGACAAAGAGGAGCAAGCTGGCGCACAGGCAAAACAAACTAAATTCGGAAGCAGGGCTTCTAGAAGTTTCTCCAGGTGTTTGTTGCAAATAATTAAAACTAGTAGGAGAGGCCCAAGACATCAGTAGTAGTCCAGCATTGTGCTGTGTCTGTGTGTAGAACTAGTCCCAAGGGTGGGAGCGAGGTGGGGGTCTCAGCAGCCTGTAAAGCTTGTGCAGGTGCCTGCCCAGTCCAGAATGCAAACCTGGGGTTGCAGAGATAGCTACTGACTGCAATGCACTGGGAAAAGCAGATCAGCCATCTCTGGCATTGCCACAGAAATCTGCAGCAGGAACTCAGATGAGGCCCAGCATATATTCTATGCTATTGTCCTGGCCGGAAGGGCTGAAATGATGAAGGATATTCCTTTAAAGCCAGTTATTCTCACTTCAAGGCTGCCTTATTGTGCCATAAAATGTAATTGGAGCAAGAGGAAACAATTCTGTAGTTGCTGAGATAATTCAGAACTTAAATGTGATCCACTCTGAACACACACAAGACATATCAGGAGAAATAAGGCGTGTTGACTTGCTGTGGAAAGCATGAGGGAGGGCAACAAGAAGGTTAATTTGGTTGAGCAATCTGCATTGCTACCTTTGAAGACTTGTTGGAAAGAGGGAAAGTGAGAATCCTAAATTAAAACCAGACTTGTGAGGGTTCCCTTAACTGGAATTTCTAAGGTCAGTAAAGTAGAGCTAATGAAGCATACTTGATATGTAATGAGGCAGGAATTCTATGACTTAAATTTACTGACTTAAAACATTGAACACAGAAGTTCTGGTAGAATTCTGGAAAATGATTGAGAATATGAGAAATAGAAAAATACCTTTTAGCTGAGACTTTATCATGATAAACAGGGATAGAAAAAACTGATTTTTATTTTGAGCTGTTTTTCTATGTCCACATTTTTACTAATAACTATTATTATAGGAACATTATACACAAATAAGAATTATTTTTGTCTTTCAGAAAGCAATTAATGCAGATAGTGACACCTGAATGTTTAATTGCCTATTTTAATACTAACTTTTAGAGAAAATTTGGTATTAATTAACTCAGGAGAGTGATGGCAGCTTCCCAAGCTTTTTCACCTTAAGTGAACGTATAGACAAAAGAACAAATCACAAAAGCATTTTTTCCTGGAATGACTAATTTGAAGACTTTTGAAAATAAGCTGGCAAGGGACTTTTGCAAAGCATGTCAGGGAAGAGGAAAATTTTTTAAAAAAGCCAAAATTCCTCCAAACTCTAAATTCTTAAATAATTATTTACAAGTTGGAAGATCTTTATCTGTTAGCTCTCAGCTTTATGATAACCACAGCATTACCTACTAGGACATTACATTTCTCTATATATCAAAACTGTCTGAAGGAGTGAAAGCTGCAGCTTCTTCCAACAGCAGCAGAGAACATCAACCAGAACTTGGTGCCTTAGTGTTTCACATATCTTGGTCTTATCATTCTGATTAAACCTAAACATGGAAATCACCTACTTTCTTGATTTTCAAAGTAAGTTTTGCCCACTCACCCTGTTATTTCAGTGGTAGCCACAGGCTGGGAGGGAATAGTAGGTCAGGAATGGTAATTCTGAGCTGTAAGACACAGATTTATGAAGCAGTCTCAGGAAAGAGCGAGAGCCAGTGGAGGGTGAGAAAAACTGGTTCTTGAAAGAAGCTGAACCAATGTAGCAACAGCAGCCAGGGAGAGCAGCACAAACCCTCAGGAGAAGGCCAGAGATGTTTATAAAGGTAGTGTGAAGACATTTTTTATTTAGAGCTTGTTCCTGGTGAAATGCTAACTCCTACACCTTTACAATTTTAAGCTGTGATCCCATCTGCTCTAACACTGGGAGCTGAACATGGAAAATACCAGGAGATCTCAGCAGGGTGCTGGACTTGACATTGGGAGCTGCCATGAGAGGCTCTGAGCCCTCAGGGAGCACTGTGCTTCTGACTAGGTGCTCTGGCTGCTGCATAAACCAAAGACTGTGGTTGTCCTTCTCATCCTTCCAGCCCAGCCCTTCCAAAATTGGCAGGGTAAAATGCCACTATCTCCATCCCAGTTCAATCCAAGCCTGTTACCCCAGAGGGTGTGCTGATACCCAATACTTTGTGGCCACTCCTGTGCTACATAACTGATAATAATTTTACATTGTTTAGTGTTTTGGCTGGGAAAGGGTTTCTCTTAGCAAATTAAGGTGGAAGACACAAAGGTCCTGGCTGCTCTGTCAGGATAATGGCTGTGGATGAAACTGTGGCTTTAGGCAGGCCAGGTTGGTCTTGAGGAACCTCAAGGGAGAAAACCTTGGAATTCATGGGCAGGTGAACTACAGAGAATAAAGCAGCTGTGCTCTGTGATGATTGTTATGATTCATAAACATGAGTTTATATTCTACTCTTTTTGCTCTACTAGAAATGGGCCTTGTAAATCATTATGAATTTGCAAAGTCTGCATAATGATGGCTGAGAAGATCTACAATGTGCCTTTGTCTCTTCAGGTAATGAAGATTTACCTCAACAGCAGAGACTTCCAGAAAACATCCAGTTGGTGGATTAACCTGTGGTGACCCTTACTTTAAACTGTTTTGGTTTTTTTTTTTTGTTTTTTTTTTTTACTTTAAACTACTGATGGCTGTTTTCCCATCATATTTCATGATATGTTACATTTTGTGCCCAAAATTTACATTTGTGTAGTTAACAACAGTACCACCGTTCCTCATTTTAGGCCAATGCCATTATATTCAAGGAGGCAAAAGGACTGTTTGGAATAACATCCATGTTGAAAATGTATACACCTATACTAACAAAAATCTGTTGGTACAGTCTTGTTCAGACTCTGTAGGGGCTTAACTTGGGGTATGTGAGCAATGATGGTCACTTGGTCTGTGTTCCTCTGTAGGAACGGGGCTTGTATGTGGTGTGAGTGCCATTCAAACACAGAGAGCATGCACTCCAGCCTGAGTAGCTTGACATACAGTTTTCACAACCTATTTTGGCTTCACAAAATACTGTTGTCCTTCTGCATAAAAGAATTTACATGTCTCAGAGACTGCTGTAGTTGAGACAGTCTAAACACAGTTTAGGGGATGGAAAATAACCATGGTAAATTTGTTCCCAACCAAAGACTTCAGACCTGCCTGGGGCAGTGCCATGATGTGCCTTGATTCCCTTCTTCCCTTCTGCATAGGAAATATGTTTTTATGTTTGACTTTTTTTTATAAATAAATGGGCCACAATCAGGAAAACACTTGCTAGCTTTAGACTCCAGCTTGTGACTTGTGTGGGGAAAATATTAAAATACTTTGAGGCATATTTTGGCTAGACTGCTGTGAGATATGGCTGAGGCCTGACAGAATCAACAGTGGGTCAGAGCTGACCGGGATAAACCCTATTCTGTGTTTGTCTGAGTACTGGAACTAGAAAAGCTGCAGAAAAGGAGGATGTTTGTTGTGCTGATTTGTGTCACAGTGGCTGGATTCCTTCTTCAGCCCCAGCTGCTGCCTAAGCTCTGGCAGCAAATGAAACCACACTGGACAGTGCTGGTGGCACAAAATCCTCCCTCCAAGCCCTGCAAGCCGGTCACCTCCACTCTGAAACTTCTGGATACAAAGCAGACATTTCCCCCCCCCTAAAGTTAAATATTTGCTACTTTTCTTAAAATCTCTCATGAAAGACCAATGACTGCCACTCAGCAGAGAATCTCAGCACTTTGTGGGTTTTGTTTTCTTTTAGAATTGCAAACTCAGCAGTGTCTGCAGACCTTCATCTCTCTCCCAGCACGTGCTGAGCTTGTAAATTGGCTAAGAGGCTAAAAGGAATTGGGATAAGTTAAAATGTAAGGAATAGGAGTAAAGCTTGAGATGGAAATACCTTAAAATCTCAGAAAATAGGACAGAGAGGCTGTGAGGAACAACACTGGAGTCTATACAGATGGAGTAACATCATTGTCTAGTACTTGATTAAATTTAAAACAGAGAGATTGAGATTGACTTTACAGGGCTGAGATTGTCTTGTCTGCAGTTTAGGCAAACGAGCATGGGAAGCTCCAGTTGGGTGTTTGTAGTTAAAAGCTTGAACTCAGTTAATAGCATCATGTTATTATGTGAGATGCTTCTGAAGGAAGATAAACAATTTCAGTTTATTATGGTTTTCTTTCCCATATGGCACAAATGGGCCCAGGACCAAACTGGCTCTCAGCAGAAAGCTCCCATCTCCACACTCATTCAGCAAGTCATATTTAACTAATTTTAATATCTTGCCTGTACACCCACTGGTGGATCCATTCCAATCAATACTCTATGGCTTAAGGTTTTTTTATGACACTTCATTTTTTACTCTCCTTGACTCTTCTACCACTGTTGTTAAATATTCCTTTGTAGCTGATCTGTTTTCTGTCTCTGTGCTAATGTTTATGCTGAGTTATTATTTCCAAAAGCTAAATTTTGAGCACTCTCACTGCATTCCAAATTTCCTAAGAAAGAGCAGAAACACTACTACAATAATTCTCATGAAAACCCAAACAAATAAATCAGTTAAACACTTGCATGATTCAGAAAGACAAAGAGATATTCATGCCCACATGAAAGAATGACATGATTGTGCCTGCCTGTTCTTTTTGTTGTGATATCCTCCTGTTTCCATTCCAAGTTATGTTGCTGCATATTTTCCCAGTCTATCCAGATTAGGCAAGAAACATATTTTCAAAGGTACATGGGCACTGAAGGATGCAGCTAGGCACCTATCCAAGCAGGTAAAATCCTATAAAATTTTCTTGGATGCATAAGAACCTTTGAAAATCTCATCTTGAATGTTTCAGAAAAAGGGCTGAAGTTTCCTGGTAAATAACTAGCATTTGTAAACATCCTTAAAAACTACAGGACTGTCAAGGACTTGGTTAAAAGACATTGTGATAGAGTATAAAAACAATGTGTAATAAAAACACACTGTAGATAAAAAAAAATCTAAAGAAAAGATATTAATACTTCTAGAAGTGTAGGAAAATGGAAGATTGCTGAGAAAAAGCACTTCATGATAACTCTGTTTTCTGGCATTGTTTCCAACATATCTTAGCTAAATTCCAATGTTTTTCTATGCAAATTCAATAGCTATGAAGGTATAACATATGTCTTCCAGCAATAGCTGTCCCTTGTGTAACCTCATGACTTAAGAGCACAGATAAATGTACAGAGCTCTACTAACAGTAGAGTAGTAGTAGTAGTGAGTTAATTTAATGAAATTTTTTATCATGGTTAGAAACAATACTTTCTTACCATTATCAGAGGCCCAGTCATGGAGGTTGAAGACAGACTTCTAAAACTACAGTACTACAAGAAATTTTTGTCTCTTTCTGCTATGGAAAAACAGAGGAAAACTTTCATGCCACTCCTGAAAAAAACTAAAGGTCATCCTCTGAACAGTATCCAAAACTTAGTATTAAACATAAATCGCTGTACTGCACACTCCAATAGTTTGTCAGTAGTTCATTGCTCCATGCAGAAGCAGAAGGAACAAGGCTTGACAGCAAGTATTTAACTAATTGAGTCTAAATTTCTGCATTTGGAAACCCCTTGGTGTTCCAAAACAACTGCTGGCAGCAGCGAAAAGTTCAGCTGCGGATACACATGTGTTCATGTGAAGGTACAAAGAAACCAAGCACTGGTTTACTGACAGAAAGGAAGGCAGGGTCAGCCAGTTCTGCGTAACAGCACAAGCATCCAAACTACAGCTGACAGCCTTCAAAGGGCTTACGGAGCCTCACCCAGAACTGATGTCTCCTTTTTTCCCTTCTAAAAAATGTTGTGTGTTTTCTGCAAAACAAAGGACAACCTTTCCTCGGTCTGAGTTGCCTTCCTTATTTGGGGTCTCATTCCCTTCTAATAATTTATAAGTACATAATATTCCTGTTTCTTCACAAGTAATTATCCTTTTAACAGTACAAAATAATCCCACAGTGTAGTTTATGGCTTGTGCCCAAACTCTTCTAGCTGTCCAAGTGTTGCTGTGGTGCTGTCACTTCTCTGAATATCCCTGGCAAGCACAGCAGCCATTCCCTAGTGGTACAAACATTTCAGCCAGGTACTGGGAAGGCTGCCTTCCCAGAGGAAGGCGTGTGGCATTACAAAAGTAACTGTGAAAACTGTATGAAATTAGGATACAAGCTTTCATTTTCCCTCCACTGCATTTTCAGTGTTTTGAAAGGATGGCTAAAGCACCTGACACCTGCTTCACTCACCTATGTGGTTTCAAATGGGGACGTTGAGACAAGCACAGGAGGAGGCTGATTCAGACACCTTAGTCATGTGGAAGGTACAGCCAGAGCTAACTTTTGGAAGACTGAACTGAGGTAACATACACCTACATTAACTTATGTATCTACATGTCTCCCTCCAATTTAAGGAGAAGAAGAATTTAGGATACCTCTCCCAGTACACTGAGATACTGCATTCATTTCAGATCTTTATATTTCGATTACAAGAGGTTTTGGAAAACATTTAAAAGGTAAAAGAAAAAAAAAGCATGCTCAAATATGGTGGTTTTACAAAAGGGCAAGGAATCCTTCTGTCTCTTGCTATGCAACCCTGTAATGATTTTCTTTTGAGACTCTCATTTTTAACTGAAACAGAAAATTAAGGTTTTCAAGGTAGAATCAATTACAGTTTGCATGTGTAACAAGTTTGATTACAACAGGGTTTTTCACTGCTATGTTATCTGAGAAAATCAAAATGCAAGATATGCAGAGAAGCTGATTCAGCCTTTATCTTCTTCAGTATAAAGAAATATTAAAATTTAGAATTGCCAATATCTGTATTTAAATAGATCTTATTCTTACCATAGATCAGTAGTGATGACTCATGACCCAAATACATCTCAAAGTTAAGCATTTTACTGTGTATAAACTGTGATGATTTGACACTTTCACAGATCAGAAATTGTTCTGCAGCTGAATATCACATACAGTTAGTATTGTATTTTGGGGGGAAATGTTGGAATTTTACATTATACAAATTTATTAGTAACACTTTGAGGATTAACATAATGTTCAAGAAATATAGCACTAATCTATCAATGAGTCAATCAGACACTATTTCCTACTTTGTTCAGCTCTAACTTGAAGAGTGCAGCAGCTGATTCATTTGAAAAAAAAATCTTAATTACAGACCTTTTGGACTACTTAAATTCTATTTTTTAGGCAGAAATTACTAAATATTCAGACCATATCTATGGTTTGCAACATGAAATCCTTATTTATATTCAGTTAACCAAAGTGCAGGAATTATTCTTCCTAGTTTGGCCTTCTCTCCAGAAGATCACTTCTGGATATTTTGGAATCAGACATAAATGGACTGAATAAAGTCTCAAACCTGATGGCTGGTAAGTATTTACGTCAGTTTAAACAAAATTACTGTCCATGTTAATTTGTATTCAACAGGTGGGGAAAAGATGCTGGTGTTAAGGGCACAATAAGAAAAATTGAGCTAAAAAGGGAAGGCTGCCCATAAACACAATGCCCAATGAAAAGAGTGGTTTTTAAAGAACATCTTCTTGTAAGTAACAGATCTTGCTGAACTGATTAAAAAACCCCAAACATAGCTTGTGGGTCATAGTGTGCAAACACAACTGAAAAAATATTTTGTGGCCTTTTAGTTAAAGGAATGGAATCAACAATATTACCAAAACACAAGACAATAAATTCTCTGAGCACATCAAAAGGACTAAGCCTAGTCTCTTTAATCAGTCATATATGCATGATTGATTACCTGTTCCCTCAGTTACACTAATGATATTTTGGAGTCTAATTGTTAAAGTAATTGAAAGCTAATTTTTCAGGTGGAAGTGCTTTAAGCAAAAAGTAATGTGGATGGCAGCTGAGATACCTGGAAATGCTCAGATACATATAGATACAAAATTCAAATATGACTTTAGAAAAGAACACCCCACCTTATTCACAAAGTAATTCCACAAGCAAATTCACTAGTGAAATCAGTATGGTCCTTTTTCACAATGTTAAAAATATGACAACCGGAGGAAATGGAATTTGAAGAAACATTCCAGTTCTCATATTTTCTAGAAATCTGGTCTTTTCTTTTAAGCATGTAAATTTTAATAATCTGAATCTTCCAATTAAACAATTTTAACACTGTTTGAATTATGTGTATCTACAGTACTTCATATTTACACACTAATTTTACACTAACTCACTACATTTTTATTGTTGTTGCTAAAAAGCTGATAATTGTAGGAAGGTGTAGCAAGAACTGGACTGTAATTTTTTAAGAACAGAGAAGAAAAAGAAATAACCTAATGGATGTCTTGGACTAAGCCTAAGTCTAAGCATGTCAGTCTATGCAATGTCATTACTACTAAATCCATAGCAGTCAGAAGCATTAAGAAAAACTCTACTATTCTCATCAAACAAAAAGGGAAGAAATTCTTCGGCAGCTTCTTTCAGGGTCTGTAAGAGCATTATTCACTAAAACAGAAGACATTTACTTTGAGGGAAAGCTTTTCAACAGAACTTTTTTAAAATACAAGTTAAATGAGTAGCAATGAGCTAAGGCATTTCTCTAGCAATCACCTTAATTCTTTGATCTTTTGCATTCCTGTAACATCAAGGATTTTATCCAAATACCAATAGCTTATCAGCTACAGAATACATACATATGGTATGTTTGGATTACCAGGTAAATGCATATTTTTTAAAATCTTTTATGGGATGTGCAAAATATGCTGAAGCAAGAAAACAAACAACTGTGCAATGTAACAAGTATTCCTAAAGTTTCTTTATTAGTTTATAGGAATCTGCAGCTAGTAACAATCTGCCTCTCACAGTTCAGAGCAAAGCTACTGATAAACAGCTATTTACTTTGTATTGGTTTCCCTCAGGAAGTTTCTAAGAACACTTATATTCAATACAGAATTAAACTTTTCACAGCTAACACAGTATGTAAAATTCACAAACTTCTTCAAACAGTCTATAAAGGAAGGAGTCTAGAGTCTACAGCACTCATGCATTAACTGGCTTTCTATGTTGTCCTATACATTTTCTCTTTTTTTTCTATACAAGTTGTCTTCAGCGTTGTCAGATCTGAATTCTCAAAGATGACACATGGTTACAAAAAGTCTCTACTTAGACACGTTACAAAAATCAAATCATAACTGAATAATTGTTTGACTAACATTAAACTTCTGTGCTTAATGAAGTTTAGTTAAGAATATAAGCTCAGGAGAACACTGTTAATTTTTATACTTGTTTGTGTCCTAGAGACGAAAGGGATACCATGCAGAAATTCAAACCTGCCTGGCCTTGGTTTGTCTTGATTAAAATTCAGCACATTAAACAGGTCAGATCTATGGCTACATAACATACCAGAACCATGATACCTTCCAATTTTGTATCAATGGTGTCTTGCAAAGGTTCATTTTGACCTGCACTCCAATTCAGAACATTCTGAGAGCTAAAACTTTGTTTGGAAGACTGTGCAATGAACTGCAACACAACACAGAACTTCAGCTGAAACTTTTAAATTGTGGAATTAAATCAAAATAATGCTTACAATTTGGTAGCAGCATATCTGACCAAGACTAAAGGCATGATGAAGTCAATAAAATCTTGTAAAATAATCTTCATGCTCAGAATGGCACTTTTTTGTGCAACACAGTGCACTACATGAATTGCAATAGGTGAAATAAAGAACCAAGCAAAGATAAGATGCATTCACAATGAGACCTGAGGCAGGTAAGTTATTAGTCAAAAGGCATCTTAGGTGGTATTTTAATACTTAATAAAGGCAGTAACTATAAAAGTCCTATGCTTCACATTTTAGATAAGAACTCTCACTTCTGTAAATATTCATCAGCATCTCTAGAGTAAACCCCTTATTATACAGAGTTAAAAGACATACAAGTCAGTTGTTGAATCACTTTTCTGGGAGATGCTTGAGGGAGTGTAGTCAAATTTCTGCTTCACAGAAATATTCAGGTGTGGATGTTACTGCTTCAGACTCTGTATTTTGTTTTGCCATGTTCATTGATAACACATATGTGCTGAAAAAAACAGAACAGATTGCAAAAGTATGGTTGAGTACATTAATTATTAATTAATTGTTCAGAAATACTTAGGCTTGGCCAACCTAGTGATCTTATGGTAACTCATTCCTTTCCAGACATCTGGAATTGAATTCTGATTTCACTTTCTAGCTGTAGCAAGTTTTCCCACTTGGAAATTCCAGCTTTGAGGTGCACCCATGGGAGTACCACAAGGAGGGAAGGGAAGGGAAGGGAAGGGAAGGGAAGGTTTGCAGCTTTTTTCCATCCTCACCTCTCTGAGAAAAGGGACAGGAAACATATCATTCAGACAACCCGTCTGACCTGGGTCTGTGTTTCACTTTTGCTGCTGTCTCTGCAATACTGGCAATGGTGGACCTGAGAAGCCCTAGGCTCACAGAATATGGAAATTTAGGGATCTCTTAGGGGGAGAGAACTGTTCACAGTGCTAAGCAGGGACTCCTTTGGATTATTTGAGGTTTTGCAGGGAGTTTTGCACTCACTGAGAGGATCCCAACCATGTCAGAGACATACCTCCAAAGGGCCCCAAGGAGGAGACAAATTATGGGATCTTTATGGGAATAAATATGGGAAAAGTGGATCAATGACTTTTTTTTTTTTTTTTTTTTTGTTTACTGAGAAACTTACGTTTAGATCTCTGAAGTGCTCATTGTAGTCTAAGGCATAACCTACCACAAACAAATCTGGAATTTCAAATCCGTAATCTGTTTAGAGACAAATAACAAACACCATCAGTACAAGATCAGTGGCAGTTAAAAGCCCTTAAATTCATGTGTGGTTCTTAACAAGCAAACTCTACTTATATGTAGTCAGCTAGGGCTATGTTGCTTTTGACTCTGAGACATCATGGTCACCAGTAGCCCCATAACCAGTTCCTAGTCAGAGTACTTGTGAGAGGGATGTGAATAGACAGAGGAGAGGATAATTTTGTATAAAATTATCACTGGCACATTGTGGAAGGAAGCCAAATCAGAGCTGGAACATTCTGCTTGCATTTGGAAGCTCCATTGGTATATATGTGTGATGATTATTGTACCATATCACAGTAATGATGGAAAATGTAGAATATTAAATCAAAAGTAACTTTCAGATAGCTATGTATTTTCTGCTAAGAATAGCAAAATCTATCTCATATTTTATGCTACCAAAACATGTCAAATACTTCTTAAATTAAAGCCACAACCCTATGAAGGTTCAAGCAAATATTTAACAAAGTAAATGCACGCAATGCACCTCAATTATACAACCCACACACCTGAAGCTCCTTGCTTCTTTCTGATGCATCTTTTTGAATGTGAAGGTCTGTCCAATATCAGCACTACATAAAACAAGTTAGACTCTTTCCAATTTGTTCTCTAAATAACTAGAGGAAAATCCAATCTTATGGACACAAAAATAGGTCCACATAAAATATTCTACAGGTATTCAGGGAAGGAATTTATTCAGTTGTTAGAGATCAGGGGGTTTATGTGGTTTGGAATTGTAAATTCAGGTAGCTCAGGAAATGATACAGCACTGTTAGCGATTTACAAAAGAGATCTCTGATGTTTTAGAAAACTCATTACATTATGAATAAACAAGGATAAAATTTGTTTCATTCAAAAGTTAATACATGAAAATATAAAGCTACCCTTCATTAATGAATTTTATTGCCTCTTTTATATGTTTAACATTAATTAATCCAGTCAAATATATGCCTTAATTTACTGGATTAAATTCTAAATGTTAAAAATACCACTCCACTGTATAAAAGGTTGTACAACAAGATGTTTGGATCATAGTTCACATAACAGGACTAAAACCTCAGGGCCATGCCCAACATTTAAGCAATTTTTGCTTCATAAATGTTCCCTCTCTCCCACATCCCAAATCAAAACCCTTCATACTGCCACCTGCCTACTCTCCTTCTAGTCTCTTCCCCATCTCAGCTGACCAGAGACTTCTTCAGTAGCAAATACTAGATGGATCTATTCTTTTTGTATTTAGCCACATACCTGTTATTACATCATTTACTCTAAATAAGTCTAAAATGACAGTTGCTTGGTATAGCTCCATCTACAACTTCATCATAACACAGTATAAGGACCAATAATTTAGAGAGAAGTGGTGCTGGTGTGGTGCAAACTGAGCAGCAGGAGAAAATTTTAAAAGCCCAATTTATCTTCTGCTTTTTATGGGATGGGATTTAATTATAATATCAGTGTTTTCCCTTTGAACAATAATACTTAAAAAAATAGAAGTGCTTTTCTGAAAAAAATGTAAATGTAAAACTTGTTAATACTTAGTAACAATAAAACACTTTCATGCTCAGATGGAATCATGCAGCTCCTCCAGAGAGATGCAATGAGGAAGGAAAAAGAAGAAATGGATATTCTCTTCAATATTGCTTGTCACAGACAGAAGATAAAACACTCACCTTTCACTGACAAAATGAAACCCTTTCAAATTTTCCCAATAAAGTTAGTATTCTGCAGACAACCTAAGCAGGGTAGGCTTTCCAAATGACAATTATACAAATCCTTCCATTGCATCCCATAGACCCATTGACAACTGGTATTTTACAATGCTTCTAGCAGTCCATAGAATGTTATGAAAGGTAAGTGACAGAGTAGTGGTAACCTCTTCTACTGTCAAGTAGAGATTTTCAGAACACTTACAATCTGGTCTGTACCCATCAGGCCGAGATGTTCTTTTCACCAACAAACTGTAATAAAAAAATAAAATAAAACCCATTTAAATCTAGATATGTAACTGAATAACACAAATAAAAACTACTCCCTTTATCAAAAATCTTCTGAGCCATGTGAGTCCCTGTTTTTGTTCTGTTTCTCTTCCTGAAAACATCCTGATTGCAGGGAAGAGCTGGGTGTATTCCCCTCCCAAGTCCATCAGTACCAGTCTTAAAATGGCTGGAGGGTCATCGCCAAGGCAGAACAATACAAAAGCATTTCCCCTCCTTTCCTTCACCTCCCCTTGGTGACTCAGGCAGCTCCTCTGCACAGTTCTCCTTCATACTGCAGCATCAAATTAAAGCAGGATTTCTGAATGGAAATCTACTCTGGAAAATATGCTGGGCTAGACTAATTAATTACTAAGTTTTGTGATTGTTTTACCTTGCCACTTTAATCATTTTTGGCTTGTATTTTTCTATATTGTTAAGCAGAACCTTCATGGTCCTTCCAGTTCCAACAATGTCCTTATAAAACAAGAAAAATAAAGTAAG
This sequence comes from Rhadina sibilatrix, assembly GCA_013400275.1. NCBI lineage: Eukaryota > Metazoa > Chordata > Aves > Passeriformes > Phylloscopidae > Rhadina > Rhadina sibilatrix. The sequence continues at coordinate 117,585 of VWYO01024060.1, forward strand.
TAAAACACAAAGGAAATCTGCAAGGAGGAAATCTGGACAATGGCTGAGAAGTTCCACGTTCTTATTTTGTGGAAATGATTTATTTTTCCAATGCATTGTAAACCACATCCAAAAAAGGCTGAAATGGAGCTTACACTCTTTGAAGCAAGCATTTTCTATTCATAAAATTATCAGTTCAAGGACTGTCCACTTCCTCTTGAAAACTGCTATGTTGCAAGTACTTGGGACGTAACCCAGGACTGGAGATGACTCTACTGGGCACTGCAAGGATGCAGGGATTAGACTTTTCATATTATGCTTGAGATCACAGTATGTCAACATGTCTCCATGTCAGGACTAGGTCTGCCCTATTTGTTGTTTTATTAGCACAGTACAAACGTGGTTTCTCCAGAGCTGCCATATCCAATATCATCTCAATGAGATCAGTAGGTACCTGGCTAGAAAACTGACCATGGAGAGCTCTGGGGGTGGATTAGCAACACCTTGTCTCTGCCCTCCAGCTGTTTAATAGCATTAACAAAATTTGCTGTGGACATTTTTAATTTCTGTTAGAGCAGATGGAATGAGTGAATATGAAGCCCTTAGCAGCTATTCAGGTAACTAGCCATCTCTGTGGCTGATGGCTTTTTTCCATCCTTTGCTAAGAGGAGAAATTTCAACAGTATACATACAGTTCATTACACTGTCCCTCTTATTTCCCACACAAGCAGACTGGTTCTGAAATGCCAGGCAGATCCTAATGTGCTCTCTAGCTGTCCCAGTTGCTTATTCAACATTTTCAAAGAGAGTCACCTATCTTAATTATATGAGAATTTGGAGCACCAAATTCTTTCCCTCTACAACTGAACACTGCTGACTTACACAGCTCTTACACTTGACACAGCTCTGTGATGGGCTGTCCCCNACACTGTCCAGCTTATTTCCCACACAAGCAGACTGGTTCTGAAATGCCAGGCAGATCCTAATGTGCTCTCTAGCTGTCCCAGTTGCTTATTCAACATTTTCAAAGAGAGTCACCTATCTTAATTATATGAGAATTTGGAGCACCAAATTCTTTCCCTCTACAACTGAACACTGCTGACTTACATCAGCAACAGCTCTGTGATGGGCTGTCCCCTGGGGACATGGCTGGGTGGAGAGGTGCATGCAGGAGTGGGGGGGCCTTGAGGGAATGACTGACACTCCCAACCAGACTTTGAACAGCCCTGGGGCTGTAAAGCATATGCAAGGCCACTATTTCAAAGTCATGCACCTGAGAAATGCAGGGCATCAGTGCAGTTGATTCACTGTCCTCCAAGGAACAGAACAACTTGAAGAGCAGGAGTTGTTGAAACCATAGAAAGAACAAATCAAATGAGGCAGAAACAAAGACTCCTGGGTATCACAAGGCGGAGCATCAGTTAGAGTGACAGCAATGTAGTTTGATCTGTCATGCAATTGCAAAAAGACTGAGAGGCCATTAAGCAAATCAACCCCTCTCCCTCCTCACCACCTCCCAGCAAAAGAAGTGTAAACACAGATGGGATTTAGAAACTGAACAGCCAATCATAATTTGGCTGTGTGACTTTATCTAAGTACAATATGACATAAGTACCCAGCTTACCTCCACAATTAGAACATTCTGGAAGAAACAAACAAAAAGGAATACAATTACATAATATTCATAGTAATAAAAGAAACAAATGTTTCTTTAAAAAAGAATTTATTTAAAAAAGGGAAATGAAGATAGGTCTGTGTGCATATGTACAACACAGTAGGACACAAGGAGTTTCCTGTTTCATTTTTGTGCCCTGAAAAAGAGCCAGCCATAACAGCAAGCCCTGCAGTCAGGGACCACAACTTAATTCAGCTCTGTCTAGATTATCCTCTTTGTCCAAGAACGGATGTAGCTTTGGAAAATAAAATTAGATGGAAGAAATCCAAATAGGATGAGCTGCACTTTGTTCCAGCATCTCTGTGTACTGCAGTGTACGCTGTAGTTCACTAAAATACTATTTCCAATGTTAGTATGAGAATACAGCAATAATATTCTTTCTCTGAAATAAATGCTCTGTCTCCCTCCACCCACACCCCAGCAACTTCACAGTAAGGCCAATTTGTAACACTCACTCTCATACTGCAAAGCACCACCTTTCTCTTCAGATACTGCTGCTGAAATCGGTATTATTTGAAGAGAAGGGGAGTGGCCCAGCTAAGAGCAGTGATGTCAAGCTTTATGACAGTATCATCACACAGGCTGAAACTTTTTGCTGAAATGGTTCATCATCCCTGTCCCAAGGTATTACAATATCTAAGGAGACTGCAGTTCTTCTACTAAAAGTAATAATAAGATGTAATGTCCTTACTAGAAGAAATAAAAATCTATTTATTAGTAGGCATGACCACATACATGTATGATCAAAAGGATACACTCTTACAATCTTGCATTAAGATCTACTTTCTGAAGTGAAGCCTGCTGTAGCACGAGGAAAGTTATTTCACAAATACCTTTATCTATCTATCAATGTGTACATCGTACATGGATGTGCACGCTGTGTGTTCTGAAAAACCTTGAGACCACATAGTTTCGTACCCATGCAATAGCCACCAGCCTAGTTTACATACCACTTTCTTTCTATCCTTGTTGGCTTCTCTACATACATAACATGGAGACTCTTTAACTTCCTTTTCAATAACAGAAACCCAAGGCTGAGAGTTGTAAGAGAGACTCAAACACACAGAGAAGGAGTGTGTGAAAGGAGCATGCTCACAACTAGCACACCTTTAACAGCTTCATTAACTGATATGTAAATAGTTTTAAATCTTCAAACCAGAAAATATTAATATAGATTATCTGTACTTATATTCATACTGCAGTTCTTCCTAACACAGTGCTTGGTAGGAGACATGGCATACTTCATGCATTAAGCACTGCAGAAACACATTACCACGCACTGGTTCTATACCTGGACGCGTCTGAAATGGCAAAACACTTGGTAAAGGTGTGGAGGGAACTCCCGGTAGCAGTTGAGCAAATGTCAGCAATGGAGATACCACTCAAGAAAGCCACTAATTTAGACTGAGCTCAGGTGGAATGTATATTAATCTTGGAGGGAGGCTCCTTTTTGGTGTTTTCATAACAGGTTTCGCTGGTGGTTATCCTGCTTGGCACTCCTGACTTTCAACCTCTCAGCTGCTGACACAAACAACTTTGGATCTCAAACACGTAGTCCTGTGAAGGCAAAAAGTTAAAGGCCCCTTAACAACAAAAGTCTGAAGACACCCTGCCTCCAGAAGCTTCTCCCTTCAAGGAAGAATGGAAGTATATCACTTGTCTAGGTAAGACGAAGAGCCAAAACCATGTTCAGGAGAAGCTTATGACAGGAGAAACTTATGACAGGTGTGTAGGAACACATTTTTTTGAAGGAAACCATTTGGATCCAAAATCAATTTGGTTCTCATCTGGCTTCCTATATGAAGTCATAAGTAGGAAAAACACATCTGAGGACTAGGTCAGAACACCTGGGTCTGAGGCATAAGGAAATTACTTGATTCAGTCAGTGGACACCTGAAGTTAATGTGCAGGAGTAATGGCTTAAGCAGCCCAAATAACTTGTGCAGCTGGTGATATATGTAAATATTGATCTGTTTATACACACACACACACACATAAATATATATGATATAGGGAGAGAGCAAAAGAGTTGACAAGGAAAGAACCTCACCAGAACTAAAACCAGAAATGAACTGTTTTAGTACAGCCCACGGATCTCAAGTGTCCATAGTGTCAAGGTCCATAGAGTTGAGACAGGTTCAACAAAGTCAGTCTGAGTCAGGGTCTGAGTCAATGCTTTCAGTAATGTACAGGTTTGGCTGCAGCTGAGCTGAAGGTCAGTACCCACACAGCACAGATCAGGCATGGACTAAGAGCCCAGGGCTGAGCTGGTGTTCCTGCCCACAGGGGTGAGTGGAGGCCCCAGGGGACACAGGTCATGGCCATTAGCACCTACTGAGTGCATCTCTTAGTACACTGTGACAGGCTGAGGAAAAAGCAAAGTCCTAGGACATTTAATTGACAGACAAATAAGTTTCTTTGCTACCGTAGTTGCTCCAGCTGTTCTGTCAAGATCAGCAGTAGGTATTCTCTTGCTTGCTCACATGTGGAAATCACAAAGTTGGACAGAATGAGGGGACAGCAGCCTCCTTGGCCATGGAATTTCAGAACCAATAGGGAGGAGTAGACCTTACTATTTAACTTGTGAGAAAAAAAAAATCATAGACATTAATAAAAAATAGGTCTGAAGAGACCATGAAAGATCATTTTCTGTTGGGTTACAGCAGAAATTTTAAACAATCCTTCAGAGATATCTGATTTACCTCTTCTAGAACATGATGAGTACTCCAGAACCTCTCCAGAGAATGTCTCTCAATACCTCATTATCCAAAAGCAAAAATACAATTAGAAAACAACTGTGGATATTTGCCCTGAACTTCTTTTGAAGAGAATATAGAAAAAAGCTTTGTTTTCTTCTCTTTTTTTCTTCTATATTTAAAATACATATTTCCTCAGTTTCCTCTTCTTCAGATTAAACAACCTCTATTTATTCAACATTTTCTCACAAGTTATATTCCTAGCTTTCTGATCACTCTTTTGTTCTCCTCTGGAATTGGTCCAATTGGTCAGAATCCTCCCCGCTTTGTGGTGTTCCAAATCAGAAAGAAGTCCTTTCCAGTATCAAGAGGAATAAAAGAATCACTTTGTATGCTTTATAAATAATCCTCCTTTCTACATATCCCAGTACAACAGTTACATCCTTTATAAAAATATACCGGTGTCTCATATGCAACTTGCAATCCCCCTATTGTCTCTGGGACTGTTGCTGAGTCAGTCCTCCCTCACTTGCATTTATGCAAAAGATTACTTCTGTATAAACACAGAAGTTGGTATTCGTCTTTACTGTCATTACATGTCTTTCTTTGAACCAAATTCTTAAACTATTTTCTTAAGACCATAATATCTTGTAGTATTTTTCCAGGTAGTATGAGTACCATAAAATGCTAATTCAATCTTTTCAAGCATGAATTAAATATTGGGTAGTCCCTGGAGACCATGTTTTAATGCATCTTGTCTGACAGTGAAGCATAATTAACTGTTTCTTGAGAACAGCTTTCCAACCAGTTACACATTTGTCTAATAGAAATTTAATCTTGTCTGTGTTTCCTTATCACAGATGACTCATATGAAGGAAAGAGGATTAATGTGGATCCAGACATGCCTGAAAGGTTTGTCTGCCTACAGGAGTGATAGTCACCTGCACATGACTTCAACTGAAGTGTAAGATCTCATATTTATTGACTAACTTGAGAAGGAAGGATTTTGTTGGACACTGTACCTCATCCATAGAGTCAAAGAGTCCAACTGTTGCAAATCATATACATTGGGGAAGTTCCTATAAGATGTCTAGCCCAGAAAAGACAGATGCTGTTTTGTATTATGCCCATTCTCATTTTTTCCAAAACACTGATGAGGATTTTCTGTACTATGGAGAAATCCTGTATGTAAGGCCTTTGCAGTAGAAAAGCCACTATAAAATATTTAGATATGAAAACATTTTGTAACTATAAGTAAGCAGGCATCCTAACTGTTCAGAGTGATACTTTAATCTCTGTTATCAATATGCAGGGTTACTGTGTTTAAAGTCTCCATACTTTTCAGTCATTAACAGCTGCTGACAAGTGAAGGCATTCAAAGTGGTTTGCCATCCTCTGGTACACAAACCCTCTCCTACAAAATACTGTGCTGGGAAACTGACTGTATTGCTGTCTATCCCCTGCCTTTCTACTCTTGAAGCAGTCTACAGATAGAAGATTTCAGAAAAGGGATGGAATAGCAGAGTAGTAGAGGAATAAACTGCAAATTGTCAAGAAATGTTTTGATATAGTGTCCAAGGCTAGATAGCAGTGACATCTAACTAAAACTGGAAGCAATAGATTAGCTTATCCTTGATTAGATGGATAGCAGAAGATGAAAGAAGAATGCAATGGATATGACAAATTAGTACATTATCAGTAATGTCAGCATCATCCTAAAGGATCCCAAAGGCACAGTTGGCTGTGCCCAGCATCTCTTGTTTAAAGGTCAGTTACGTTGAAGACCTTATTCAGCTTCACTGTGAAATCCTCATGTGAGCTGGTGCAAAGGAGACTGGCAAAACTCATCAGCTTATGGTACTACAGCAGTAGCTGATAGCTGGACAAATAAGAAGCTAAAGGACACAGAAGAAAAGATCTTTTCTCAAATATGTGTGTTTGAAGCTCCCATACCACATAGATCAAGAATGTTTTGTCCTTTCAGATATATTTGAGGCAATTGCAAAGAAGGAAACCACATGAAAAGAAAAGTAATCCAGCCTTCTGGATTCTGTCTACTTTTGAAACTCAGAGAACAGGATATAGAAATATTTACTGACATCTTGACTGGACTAAAGATGGCTTAATTTCTAAGTAGAGCCATCTTCACCAATAAAATCTCTGAAGTACATCCAGAAATGTAATAATGGTGCTAATACATCTTAGAGTGAGACAGAGTACAGTCAGTTTTTTAAAATATGCCCTGGAACAATACGTAGTCCAAATAAAAAGAGATGCTGGCTTCAGAGAATGAAACACCTTCCTATTGAGTCATTGCAAAAAAATCAACATTGCAAAAGAATCTGCTTCCATTACTGATGGATCAGAGGGATGGTTGGGAGCTGATAGATTTGGATGACTGTGATTCATTCTGTGTTTACACTATTTTTTACCAGGTAGCTGGCAGAAGGTAGGCTGGTGCAACACAGAATGAAAGAATACCTCAAGTTGGAAAGGACACATAGCGACCATCAAGTCCAACTCCCCGCTCTTTGCAGGACTACATAAAACTACACCATATGACACTGATCAGGTGCTTCTTGGAACTCTGACAGGCTTCAGATTCTGGTCACTTCCATGGGGAGCCCATTCCAGTGACTTGACCACGGTTTCAGTGAAGAATCTTTTCCAATCTGAACTTCCCCACACATGGCTTTATTCTATTTCCTCCTGTCCTGTTGCTGGTCACTAGAGAGCTGTGTGCACTGTCCATCTTGAGGAAGTTGTAGGCTGTGATGAGGGCACTCCTCAGCCTTCACTTCCCCAGGCTAGACAGCACAAGTGACCTCAGCCACTCCTCAGAAGTCTTGCACCAACTTGGTTGTCCTGGACACACTCTGATAGTCAGAAGTCCTTCTTGCATTGTGGCACAGCCCAGCACTCAGGGTGTGGCTGCCCCAGTGCAGAGCAGAGTGGGACACTCCCCTCCCTTGCCCAGCTGGACATGCTCTGCCTGATGAACTCCAGGACGTGCTTCATTCTCTGAAGCCAGCATCTCTTTTTATTTGGACTATGTATGAAATCTTTCCAGGACAGTGTTGGCCCTCCTGGCTGCCAGGGCACAGCTAGTTCATGTTCAATTTGCCAAGGACCAGGACCCCCAGGTGCCTTTACATGGTGCTGATCTCCAGACTCTCATTCCCCAGCCTGTACATATAACAGGGATTACCCTGTCCCAAGAGAATCTTGTTAAATTTCATATGATTGGTGATTACCTAGCTCTCCAGCCTATGCATATTCCTCTGTAAGGCCCCTCTATCTTTGATGGTGTCCACAGGGCCTTCTGTTTTAGCATCACTGGCAAATTTTCTTAACGTACATTCAATTTATGAGTCCAGATCTTTTATAAAATCATTAAAGAGCAGTGGCAGTAAAATTGTCCTCTGTGGTTTTGAATGCAAAGGGGTGCTGTGAAGTTCAAAATTCTCCAGTTTTGAGTGATCAGGGCATACACAACTTAAAACTCTGTACATGAGCATTTGAACTGAGCAGAAATAATATTTGTGGTGTGAGCTGGATCTCCACAAAAATAAAATTTGCACTTCCATATTAATTTCTAGACAGCAGTAAAAATGGCCCATAGCAGCACATCTTGGGTCATCTGGAAAAAGGAGGTTTTTGACAATACTAGTCCTATGCAAAATAAAGAAGAAATAACTTCTAATCCTTGAGTAGCATGTAAATTTGTCTCTCATGCTAAAGAGAATTCTCTGTAAATGTTAAACTTTTTTAACAATGAACAGAAACCATGCAAAAGTTGAAAATCTGTCATTTAGTGCTCTTTAAAGCCACGCAGGTTTATACACTGCAAGAAACTATGTGGTTTTTACAGTACATTTAAAAAAATCCTGACTTACTGTAAAATGAAAACTACTCCAGCACTGAGTCAATATATTTCTGTTGTTTACCTTCCCACAGGTCAGTATTAAATGGAACAATGTCAGCTAACAAGACCAAGCAGAATAATGAGAGCATGTCTGCCTCCTGCCTGACAGTAGTAAATGCTATGAAAATTATTTTTCATCTTCCTGGAAAAGAATAACATTTTTTTTCTAGACTTGGATTTCTATGTTCCATTCAGAAGACTGTTTTCAAAGGAAAATTGCTATGAAATAGTAGTACTTTGAAGTACTTTGAAGCCCTGAATAAGACTTTAAAGAAAACTGTGTATTTGAATTAATATAAAATGTGAAATTTTAACAAGGTAAAAACTCTAAGTTGCACATTTACAAAGGGGGAGTATTTCCTGGAAAGCTGAAACTATACTTAAGTAATCCAATAAACAACTGTACTTAATGCCATACTACAGCTAAGAGGACAAACTGAGCCCTCACATATGTAGCAAAAAAATCAGGTAGGTACATAAAAAGAGTATTTTCTTCTTAAATATTTAATCATAAAATCAGTGGAATAGCATACACACACTTTTTTTTTTTCTTTAATAGAAAGAAAAGAACAGAAAGAACTTAAAACTGAGAAAAGAAAAATTATTTGAGACCTGAAAAAAACACCTTAGAGTGAAGTAAGGTTTGTAGCAGGAAGTAATAGCTTTTATTTAATTAACAGCCCATTACCCAGTGGGGGAACATTCTTCACAAAAGAACTTTGACCTTTCAGCCCACAGCCTCACAGAGACCACAAAATACTTTCAACAGCTGAGCCTGGGAACAAAAATTCAGAACTGCTGTATGCACTTGAAATCATGGACTGAATAAAACAGTGGCTTTACAGCACATTATAATCCTCCACTGCAGCTGCCCTTCAACTCATTTATCAGTGTTCCACAGCTGATAATTTCCTCTCTTATTTTAGCTCAGAGGAATTCTTAACATTTTTATCTGCCCCTCTGGTCACAGGTCAGGTGATTATGTAGGGCAATCACTTTTCTTATCCCAAATTGTCTGATTACCACATTAGGTTAAAATTAGGAGTTTCTCTCAATCTGTACTTAGCTTGAAGTTTGCTGATTCTATTCAGACCCACAGAAGGATCTGTATGCTTGAAATTTCATTTCTTCTCACTATATTGGTTGCCTACTATTAATTTCCTGTTGTTAATTCCACCTTCAAACCTTGTCTCATTTACATCCTACAGTATGCCAGTACTGTACAGCAGGCTCCCAATGGATTAGTTTATCTAAAAGAAGCTTAAGTAATGACTGCGTGATAGGCAAATATGCAACCATATGGCAATATGAATTTGATAATGGCAAACTGCTTAATCCAGTAGGCAAAGGTATTGAAAAAGGCCACAGTCAAAGACAGAAAACTGTTCACATTCAGAAAAGAAAATTAGGTTCACCATTTTAGCAGTGACGACAGTTGACTATTGATATAACATGCCAGATATATAGAGGCTTCTCCATCACGTCCCTAAATCAAAACTGTTGGTAGTTCAAAAGATACACTGTAGGTACAGTGAAGAAATTATCATTTGGGACCTTTCATTCTAATTATCCAGAAGTTCAGACAAGATGTTTTTAGGCCTTAAGATAAAGGAATCTCTAAACAAAGCCCTGTTTGTGATCAGGCCAACTAATTGTCCTGGGAAGGAAAAAAAGAAAGGGAAAGAATAAACCTTAATGTGGGAAGATTGGCATAATTTGGACTGATGGAAATACTTTTATCTTCAAGCCCCCATTGATATCCTGAGTTCCTTCCTGTCTCTTTCTTGGATAGAACTATTCTTAAACTACTTGGGAGTACTTGTAACATTGTTAGTATTGTTAGTTATACCAGCTTGCATGAATACATAATGTAAAGAAAAGGTGAGTTCATTTATTTGTCTAATTCTACAGTGAAAGCATATTTGTAAAAAAAAAACAAAAACAAAAACAAAACAACCCCACTACCTTCCCCCCACAACATCTCTTTGTTATCAATCTCTATTTCTTTTTTTGCTTTGTTTTATGGGGGTAAGGAGATAAAAAGCAACAATATAGTATATTTTTATTCCCTTTAGATAAATTTCCATTCAGCAGTCTGCATTTTCAGTTAGATTCTTTCTGAAGGCACCTTTTCATGTGTACTCCATATCATGAGAATTACATAAAATTGATAATGTGATTCTTCAAACTGAATTTTTAATGGATTATCAGTTTACTCATCACACATGCAGTACTTGCTTTCTTAGCATTGTATTTGGGGAACCTCAGGTACCAGTGGTTACACAAGACATTTTATGACAGTGCCATAGAGCTGAAGAATTACCATCAAATAAAATTAAAGAAAAATGCATCAAGTTTCAGTGAAGAGGTTCAAAAGAAGCTACAAGGACTCCTGTGAGAAATGAAACAATTTTATGTTATGCACACGGGAATGAAATCCACAGATATTAACATTTCATCACAATGTCAGAAAATATTCTGTAAACAGAGACATCTACCTAGGAACTTTCTACAGGGTTCTAGAAAAGTTCCCATATGTCTGATTTTAATTTTTTTTGCTGGGCTCATCCAGATTTTATGGCATACCTGGAAGGACAGCAGATATGACATCTGAAATAGGTAATTTTTTCAGACACTTGGTTTGGTCAGTATCATCTGCTGATCAGAGCAAATGGGTTAATGTGTTAAGAGTCCACATATACAAACTCCAGCTATCTAAGTTGTGTAAAACAAGTTTAGAGTCTTCAGGTGTTGGGGACATAATGGAGGACCTGATGCTCTGTTCTTAGAGAGCATTGTGTCGAATGCTGTGCACACTCATGTTCCACTTGCAGCCATCTTCACAGCATCTTTCTGTTGTGCATAAAAAGTAGAAAAAACTACCATAATTAATCTAAAGGTAAATCAGGAATGACTCATGTCTCCATTTTCTCATTTGCATGAAGAAGTACAGTCTTCTGGTCATCTGGAATTAGATGAGGATTTTCTGGACATAGGTGAAATAGGATTATGAATAGGTATGATGATGAAGCTGGCAGACAGTGGCTGAGCAGAGCCCATATGAAAAATGGGATAGGAAGGCTGCAAAGGTTTTCTATACTTTACTTCCTCCAGTACAACAACAACAACAAAAGAAAATAATGATGAACAGTAGAACAGATTAAGAAATAAGTACAAAGAAAGGTGATTGACTTTGGTGAAGAAAAAAATAGTGTCTTTTGCTCTGGAAAAAACAGTTAAGGATGGCAACTGTCAGAAGAATAGACAGTATCAAATCTAATTAAGAAAAAATGCAAAACAACAAAAATGACTAAAGATGGCAGTTAAGCAGAAGTACTGAAGATGTGCAATGCTTCAAGACACATAAAATCAAACTTTGAAAAGATGAAAAGCAAGGCTTCATGTCTGATAGGAATAAAGATGTTGAGGTGAGTGTGGGACATGACTATTGTCAAAGTGTATAGTGAATTTTGTATACCTTTATTGTCAAATAAATTGTCTCTCATGTACATAATGTTCTAAAGAGAATGGAATTATTGTTTCTGCAAATTTATGGGCATTACTCTAGGAAGGAACGCATATAGGGGAAGAAATCACAACATTAGTCAAGACAGTGAATACTAACACAGAATAATAATTCTGAGAAACAAACTTGAAATGGTGAGGATAATAAGTATATTAATCTAGACAATAAAACATTGTGTTAGACAGCTGCCACATGTATGGTTTATTAAATACTGACGTGCTAATGTATTTAGCAGCATGATAGAGAAACAGCTCTCAGAATTGGTGCTGGAGCCTATGACATACATAGAAAATGATTCAATAAAATAGGAATGAAATGAGAGGCCTAAGAGAAGAAAGTGAAGAATGCTTTATGTTCCTGGAACATCCTCCCAAATGACAAGCTGGGCAAGAAAATGGTAGACAGTGGATAAATTGATAAAGGCAAGACATAGAAAGGAAGTTTGGAGATTTTATAGCAGAAATCCGGCCAGAAGGAATTGAGAAGACCTGCATGGAGGATATCTTCTTCTGAGTGAAACTTCTTATTCATATGAGCTGGTCAGTCATTTTAGGAGACCATCAGAGTGAGGATGGAGTGCTCAAACTAACACAGCAAAGTGCAGAGAAAACACAAATACTCCCTTTCCTTTTTTCTTGCTGGCTATTTGCTACCTTCTACACTTTTCTGGAAATGGCAAAACCACTGGCTGTCAACAACATGTACTTAATATGAACAAGGGGAATTCATACAGAACATAAGCATTGACAGAATTTTATAAATTCACTGGCTCCATAATTGTATAGCACTAACTGTATAACTACTCTGTATTAATTTGAAGTTCTTACTAACTTAAAAATTAATAATGATTACATAGTAATTTCTACACTATATAGAAATAGGGACAATGACAGTAATATATGTATCTAAGTTTGACATCAAATAAATTACACAACTGTAATAAGTATTTAATTGCAAGAATACATAAACTTTAAATTTATGATTTTATCTGACTTGTCTCATTTGCAAGGAGACAAGTCAAAGTGATATAGGAGCTTTTTCAAAGGTTACAGGACATATTTTACATATGGAATGATATACAGAAAGAGTCTTGTTATCAGAGACTTTGGATTAAAACCAGCTCCAAAGCTCTTCAGACAAAGTATACCTACATACAAATATAAGAGATAAATGGCAGTGTTACTCACAACTCTGGTACAGCTGAACCTACTGAAGTTTCTAGATGCTTTAAAATTTACTTTGCTCAAATGTCACAACTACTTGAAAATATGTTAGGAATTTTTGCAGCATTACACAGTATGGTTACAGTATTGATACTAAGCAGGGTTATATTGTTTGTTCTTTCAACTCATTTTCATACATTTTCATTGCCATCCTGTTGTGAAACAGATTTCTGAACAATAACTGATTATCTCCCCTTTTCAAAATGTTTTCCCCTTTACAAACATTAATGATAAATTTTACCCAAGTGAGCATTTCAGCTTTAAAGCAATTGAAAACTAACTACCTTACAATGAAATCAGATGCTGAGAAACTTTATATTCATAACTTACGTGATTGAAGGAGAGATTTTTAAATTATATTTTTTTCTGTATAGAAATGGTTACAAAGCATTAGAGTGTTACGCTATATCAGGATTCATTCTTCAAGTACCTTAATTAATGATTTGTCCCATGGAAAACTTCCTTCTTGCCTCAGTAACCTTCTTCACAGAAGAATAATTTCAAATGGGGGAGGATTTTCTTCAGGTAAAAATTTGGGCAGCTTGGGTCTGTATGCTAACTCTCATAATATTTCTCTTTTTTGTGGTTTGGGTCATTATACATTTTTGCCAGGCTTATAATAATTTTATAAACAAAAGTATATTGTGGAGAAGTACAGAGGAGATATTATTCTGAAGAGCTATTATCTTTAACAACCTCTTTCTAATTAGCTTTTAAAACTTTTTTCTTTCTTTAAGCTTTTTCAGAAAAAAAAACCCCAACCTTATTGTATACCAGCATGTTCACTCAGTAATCTGTTTTTCCAATAGGCAGCAAAGCATGAACATGCCTTAGGTCTTCACTAAGATTATAGGCTAGCTGAGGTTCCAGATATTATTACTTAATGAAAGGCAGTTCAACATCAACAAGTCAGAATCTTTTCTCTGTAAGTTTCAAAACTGTTTACATTTATCAATACTTTTCAACTTTACAGAAACTTAATGGAACTTACTTTCCAAACCCACACTTGTGCTTTTGAAAACACCTTCCATGATCAGTAAATTAATGGGATTTAACTCGGTATATTAATTTTTCAATATAATTACAATCTTTTCTTATTAAATACTCCAAGCAGGTAGAGGAAGAACACAGCCTGCTTGATAGCAAGGAATTCTCTGAATGCCTTCAACTAATTCACTCAGTGACGTTGGATGGTTACTGAACTGGCAGTTTTAAAAGCCAGCAGCTAAAGAGAGGCACTAACACTTCAAGGAGAAGATTTACACGGCCTGTAGGAGGCTCTGAATCAGCCCACAAATGGCTGATTAGTAAAATGTGCTGAATACTTGCACTAACTGCTGAAGTCAGCAACAGATGGAGGAGTTGGCATCTGTGGATATAAGGCCACTCCTTCACGTATCCAACTTTAGACATGTAAGCATGAGCATTTGAGCCTAAGCTCTGCATTCCAGCTTTTCAAACAGTAAAATAAGTCTTAAGGGAACCCTGTTCTCACGGGTTCTAGTGAAAATGCTACTTCATTATTCCTACATCAGCTGTGTCTCAGACAGCCCCACACACAAATGCCAAACAGGCCCTTTGAGTGCCTGCTCCCCTGGCAGTCCCAGCTCTCCCTTCCTGCCTTGCTTCAGCCTCCCCACCCAGCTTCCAGCACTGGGCTCCTCTCCTGAGCAGCAATTTATTCCCAAACCAGCCACTTCACACCTAGCCAAGATCCCAGCCTCCTTGCCCAGCTCTTAAACTATCTTAAACTTATCTTAAACTTATATCTTAAACTATGTTGCTGCTCAGTCTTCTCCCCAAGTATCTCATCCTAGCCAAATTTTGTGCCCCATTCCATACCGGGAACAGGAGAGCCATGCCACTGAGAAAAAGATTACCAAGATTTTCATTGTAAGAAAACAATTTGCTTAATTTTTGATAAGAGCCGGACTAAATAGGGTGAAATCTTCCTTCTCTCTCATACACAAGTGGGCACAGATAAATACACAAAAGTCTTGCAAAAAAATAATGTTTTGCCCACTGAAATCAAACGATACGAGAAATATCATGTCTGGAAATAATATTAATATCTGCAACCATTAATCAAGGAAATTTGGAATTGGAAGATGGGGAAGGACAGCTGGGCTGGGAATTTAGAAAGTGTTTGAACTATGTTCAAAAAGGGAAATGTTAAGTAAGATGCACTGCCAGTTCTGCCTGTAAGGTAGACAAACATATGCAAAATCATCATAGAAAAACAGGTAACTCCAGTGTTTGAATATTAGCAAGTAGCAAATTAATTAATATTTCCCCAGAATATGATTAACACTTTAGTGGTTATTTGGAAACAACACCCAGCAGGAGTATTTAGAAGTATAAACTGAGTACATACATATCTCCAAAATATTCTGAGTATAACAGCATTTTTAAAATTTCAGTTCTAGTTGCATCAAACCCTATGTAATATTAATGAAATATTTAAAGTTAAGTTTCTCTCTTCTTTTTCTTCTTGTACAACAAAACAAATGAGTTTGCTAGTGCTCCATTTGAGTGCTTTGAAGAAACTGATATTATCTAGAACCACCTAATAAAACAGTGACTGCACATACAGTACAAATAACAAGATAAGTATTATGTTGCCTTAATGCATAAGAATCCATTTTCTGACCATTTGCCACACAAACCATTTGCCTAATGAAATCAGCCTTCCTTCCTCTTCAAAGTACTGCTTTGTATTACCATGGTTGGATGAAAATGGCCTTTTCCCTGCCTCAAATCACTCTCTCTCCTTACCGCAAAGCTCAAGTTTAGTGCAGATTCAGTCATATAGCCAGCCTGATGCTAAAATAAAAAAAAAATATCATTTGATACTCTGAATGAAAGTCTCCACAACTGAATTTTGTGCAGTAGGCAAAATGGTATTAAACTCCTATGCTGAATTCAACAGCACTGTGCAGTTTGCTTGTATGCACCCATTGAAGGCAGAAAAAACAAGACTCCATGACATAAACAAGCTACAGGAAAACATTAAAGCACAATTTTTTCCCACAATCTCACTGATGGTACATGTATAACTATTGGGAAATCCTGCACAAGGATGGAGAGGCTACATTCTGACATTTTTGGGCATCTGCAATCTGAAAGCAGTGGCATCACAGCAATTTATTACAGAAAAATAAATAACTTTGATTCCAGTATTAGTACTTGAAAAAAAAATAAATATCTCTTCTCAAGTATTTTTAGTTAATTTATTTTCTTTCTTAAATTTAAAATGGACAAACCTTGCCAGTCAGCTTTGAAAGATCATCTCCTCCAATTATCTGCATATCTTGCATAGACTGATCATTCTGAAAGAAGAAACATAAAAGTTTGGTATTGGTTATAACTGTATAAAATAAAAATATAAATGTTACATTTTTTAAAAATCTTGATTACTAGACTTAGTTATGAATATTTTGTAATGCTTCTTAGTATTGGTGTACAAGAAAACACATTCTCACTTTTTCCTGTGTCTTCCTGCATCTCCTGCTTGTTTTTAAGCCAACATTAAACTCTAGGCTTTACTGGACTAGAAAAAGTTGCAACTTTCTTCTTAAAATACTGTTCCCTTGCTTGCCATTGCATAGTATGACAAGGGTCGAGTAACATATTTATCCCTTTCAAAATGGGAGGACAGAGCATCTCAACACTTGACCAAACACCTGTAAGCACATTCTTGAACATTTTTTGGAAACACAGGCTAAATGTGCTTACATGTCAGCTCTTTTTGCAGGAATTCATTTTTTTGCAGGGGAAAAAAGTTTTGCACAATGTATCACTTACAATCAAAAATATTTTCAATGTGACATACAGTTTCCAGAGCTTTGTGTATTCAACTGACTCAAAGATAAAATCCTTGAGGTCAATTAGTTAAATATGGCAAATCAGGTTGAACTAAGTGCAACAGAATAGTATGTTTTGATTTCCCTGTTAAAAAAGTTGGGTTTTTTTAAGAATTCTTTTTTTGCCGAATTTGTTTTACAGACATTTCTAATTGAAATTCCTTCTGATGGAAAATTCTCAACCAGCTCTAGCTCCAATTCATTATCAGCAGAACACAAAGTTAAGATCACATAAGGGAGACACATGGAAGACCTACTTTTAAGGCAAGACAAGAGAGGCCTTAAAGAAGGTAGCAAATTAAAAAAATACAAAGTCATAGGCCAGGCTATACGAAATTTTCAGAAAAAGCAAGAGCAGGAATAAGTATAGTTCATGTGGGTTCTCTACCAAAGTGGCTAATCTAATCTTTCTACCCATAGGAAGATAGCATTAGTCCAATTTCACTGATAGCTCCAGTACCACAATGTGACAGTGTGGTTTACTGGTAACACCAGGAAGCTTCATCATTACAAACAACTGACATATACACAATACTTGAATTCTCTGCTTTTATTTCATAAATCCAGTGCTCTGAAACCAAATGTTTTTCCACAAGTAAATACTGGCACATCAGGCCTTACAATATGGATAAAGATCTACTGGATTAAGGGATCTATAGCTGTTCTTCTTCCCCTCCCAAAGTGGGATAAGCAGAGGCAGCACTTGGAGGGTCAGAGCAGCCCCCTGTGCAGATGGAACCACACCTGCCCATGCTCACAGCCCAGGTGGCAGAAGTTCAGGGATTTCCAAGCACCTTTGCAGATACCTGATCACAAGCAATCTGGCAACCCCAGGAATTATTTGCGGTCCTCATGTCTAAATTAATACAACCTTCCTGAGTAACTGTAAGCAAAGGTTGTAGAATTGCCCAGATGAGAATTTCTCCAAGTTTGCATTCTGCAGACCCACCAAAAGGCTTCCTGGCTTTCACTCAGACTCGGCTCTCCACAAAACTTTCACACCACAGCTTTGTAAGAGGTCCTCAGTAGTCATTGCTTTAAAAGACAGTTTTTAGACCTGCCTTCACTTTTTCTGCACTGGATCCGGGAGCTTTAGATAAATTTCATGCTGCTCTGATCCGTTTCCTGGGAAACAGAGCTAGAGCAGCAATGAAGGTTACATCCCATACATTTTCTAATATAAGTTCCAATATTTTATTTTTGTAAAGAAAAACAGAAAAAAAAAAAAAAAAGACCAAACAACAACAAAGCAAGTAACTGATTTTCTCAGAAGATTATTTTAAAACTAATTAAAAAGTGGAGACTGAGAAGATTTTAGGTTCAGGCTTAAAAGTATAAGTCTTTTTTTGTAAAGCAAGACAGGTCACTCTTCAAAAGTCAGGCATGTATTCAAGTCAAGACTATTATAAGACTATAAAAAGCAGATTGTTTCTAATATCTACCACAGCATGTGTAACCAAGGCACTGACAAAATATTTTTTCATTTTCAAATGAGAAAGTGCAAGATTTCATTAGCAACAGCACACAAGAATTACTGAAGAGGCAGTTTGCCCTTAAGCTGCTAGTTGAGAAAGAGAAAAAAGATAACAGTGAGGTGCAATGATTAATGAATTTATTTATTTTTCACTTTGAAAAACCTCTCTCTTTCAACAGTATTCACAGTAACACTGTTTCCTCTGCATTTGGTATTTCTGGCTTCAGCTGAAAGGAAGATGCTGAAATAGCATCTTCATTGCTGGCAAGCAGCTAAGCAAACACAAAAGCCATTGAGAGCAGGGGAATCACAGCATCCCGTCAATCTCTGCATTCACACATCGGCCGTTGGGACACAACTGCACACATTTATGAAAATCCTGGTGTTCTGACTGGGGAACAAGTGCTGTCAAAGGACAAGGCAGAGTATTCACAGTGCCTAAAAACCATACCATTCTCTATATGGTTTTTCTATATGCAGCTCAGAACCCTCCAGCCAAGGTATTTTCAAAAAAATTAAAGACATTCCTTGCATCATACGCAAGGAGAGAAGAGGAGAGCAATTCTCTTGCTAAAAAAAAAAAAAAAAAATCAGATTATTTTAATGCCATTTATAACTATCTACATTTATCACTTAACTCATGTTGTAAAATACATACCTGCCAAACAGGAAGGCTCAATACCATGGTGTGACATTACCCTGATCATAATGTTCACATAGACAATTTGCACACTACGGTTGCCATGGGAACCTCTCAGGGTATTTTTCTGAGTTCTCAGTTTATAATCTCAAAATAACACTGCACTAAATGTTAAGTATAAAGTACAATGAATGTCAGCAAAAAAAAAAAAAAATATGTTTCATTCAGTACCAATTAATGTCAATTCAGAACTGTTTGTGTAATTTTCATGGTCTCAAGTCATTCAGAGCTTCTTTCCTCCTTTGCGAATTGTTCCAATAGATATAATTGAGTCTCTGAGATTTCTTATAAATGCAGAAATACGAACTGAAGCTTCATTTTCTGTCACCCAAAGTTCCTCAATACTTCTTTTCTAAAATACCTAAATCTTATCAAGTCTTTTTTTAAAAAAATATTTGACACTAAATATATTGGCTTGGATAGAGGCAGCTGTAAATCACACTATATTTTTGGTTAATGCAGCACAGAATTTATTGCAGCTGTTTCTGACAAGACACTATGCTTTGTGTCACATCCCCACACCTCATCCCAAGCTATAGTTCTATTTTTTTTTCTGTGCTTAATAAATCTGCATTTCCCAGGATAAATCTCAGCTTCTTTGATTTTAATTACTGGGTTGTAGTTTTTTACTTGTTCATCTTTGTTTTATAATTTTATTTAATTCTAGGAATACTTGATGAATTGAAGCAAGAATATTATTTCCACCACCATTTTTCATGGCATACAAGATAAAACTTCTGCTTTCTATGTAGATTGGAAATATACATATTTAAATTCCATCTATACTAACTCATGTCTTTTGAACTGGGTGGGGCACAGAATTATTACATCTCTTTTACATCTCCTGAGATCAACGCTTGGACATAGTTCAAGTTACAAGTGAAATGAGTTGGGTGGTCTCAGGAAAATTCATTATAAACAGCACTGCTCATCTGAAAATTGCACCAAACTGTGAACATCTGTTACTCTTCTGAAGAAACAGAATCTGGAATACATTAATACTGGGCTCAGTGAAACAAAGATTCTTTAATCATGGCAAAAAAGTAGCTTTAACAGAACAGTTTAAATGCATAACTAAATTATGAAATATGGACACAAGGTCATTATCACACATCTAATTACAGTCTGCAGAGTTCATATGGAATTTCTTTAAAAATGTGGTTACCTTTTTCTCCCAAAATTCATCAGGGAAATTCAAAACAAAGAAGAATGTGACCATCAGGCCTGTTCTGTGTTGCTTTTGTCCCCTGTGATACAGCAGATCCTCCAACCTGAGAATTCCCATTAGGACAGCTTTCACTTCACACCATCATTCCACCTCCTACAACTGGGTTTTCCAGAAAGGTTTTGACCAAAAAGAGCCAATGGCAAACCATTCAGTTGTCCCTTGGATCCTAGTATGTAACTAAATTGCTTTGCAACCTGCCTTCTGAGAAATACTTCAAAATATGAATAAGTTGGTTGGGGAAGTGTCAGTATGGCATCTACAGGATCTGTTAACCTATTCTGGGTAATAGGTAAAGTCAAACTGATATATAAAGTATAGGCTATGAAATATCCTCAGTGGATCAGCAGAAGTTGAGTGGTAGTATATAAAATTCTGTACTTAGAAACAACATACACTAGAATCAATACAATTTTGGGTTTCTTCTCCCAAGAACAACAGCTAAGAACAAAAGACCTTAAGGGTGTAGAACATGAGCTGTCAGTTTTCATGGCAGGCAGCTAGAAGAACAATCCAGGCTTAAGTAGGAACATTCAGAGGGCAACTAGTAAGTACTGTTAAGCTGGAGGCTTGTACAAATGAGTAAGAATGATATGGATCACTTCTCAGTAAAGACTGGAAAGTTTGCCTTCCCTTACCCAGAATCAAATGTATACCAAAGGCTAGACTGCAACCTCTGGGGTACACCCACATTCAAAATAGTCAAGTGCCAGGACACGGATATATTTTTAAGAGGTGTTTTGAATACCTTGCAAACAATCCAACAATGCTGAGCCAAATGGGAATAGAATCCAGCAAAATGGCACACACCCATTGCCAGAACATCCCCTTTCCTGCAAGGAAGTACAGGTACATGTGCACTGAAGCACTGACAGTTTTGTGTAGCTCTGAAGGCTTTAAAGCTGCCTTCCTGAGCTGACCACAACACTGGCTGTGCACACTGAGACTGGCCTTACTGCTATTGCCAGGGTAACGGATGACAGCAAATTTTAAGCTGCTGTAGGTGTGTATCTAGCAGAGTTCTAGCTACCACAGTGTAAGACCTATTTTACTTCTGTAGGGGTAGTGCTACAGTATAACTCATGTGAAGATTTACTTTTTTTTTTCTTTTATTCTGTTTCTTCCTTGTTATTCCTATATTAACTAAAAGCTCCACCACTCAGTTTTGGAACTGTTTCAAATTCAGGCTAGTCTATCCAGTTCCAGGGAAGGCCAGAGTTTTGCAATGAGGAAGTTGGCTTTGGACAGAGAAAGACAAACAATGAACTTACTGACAGCAAGGTACTCCTTATCAGCTGACCTGTGGTAACACCTGGGTATATTTCTTCCCTACTGTAAAAGCAAGGTAGGTCATTCAGCTTAAACAACAGTCTGGGAAACAGTAAGCTATTAAACTTATTAAATAGACTTGCTTGTAATCATCTGTTCAGACACTCAGCAATTTTTTGTGTACCAGGACTCCTGCAAGCCTTCTCTGTATTTAATCCAAGGAAGGTAAGGTATCTTGAAAAAGGTCCAAAAGGGTCAAAAATTAAAGCAGAATTCAGACCAGTTAACTTGGCTAATAAGGATTATAGACAATTAATTATTTCACTTTTTAATTTCTGATTTAGCAATAAAATTTTATATACTTGCTTAGCATTGTTTAAATGGGTTCTTTTGTTTAAGAATGAGGCAGTAAGATTGCAGCACTATGTATCACCATATAGCAGAAACAGCACCCGAACACTTAAAAAGATCAGCAAGAACTGAAATCAAGAACATATGATTACAAAGGTTTTGACTGGTATGTATATCAGAAACACAATAAATCCTCAAAACTCAGGTTAGTTTTCACATACTACAGTCCGAGATTTCCTTGTACTCTAGTTTATTTCTATTCTCTAAGATAATATTTAAAACATAGAAATTAAATCTGTGTATGTTCCAGGATAAGAATTAACAATTTCACAGGACTCTTCAGGCATGTAAGGTAAGATTCAAATCACATAATTTTTCTCCAGAGATGGGAAGCAAATAAATATTAAAACTTACAGGTAAAAAAAAAAAAATTGAGGAAGCATACCCTCAAGAACTGCCATACTCAGTTAGTCAGGTACTCAGTACTCAGGTACTCCTTTCGGGCTGCCAGGAGGCATTGCTAAGGGTGTCTACCTTTTATGACACCCCCACACTCTTGGAATGCTTTTCCCCCTCAGCTCCATAAGCCAAAGAGTGTATGGAAATTTTTCTTCCTGCTATGGTAATGCAGAAGTCATTAAGGTCATCAATCATACTATGGCCAACTATACTCGACTTGGGTAGGAAAATGTCTGTTTGGACTCAAGTCCACAATAACTGGAGTATTTGTCTTTTGCCCAATTATTGTTTAGCATTAAATGCATGAACATTACAGCAGTGGAACTAAAAATCATGTTTTCCAGCCTCAACAGAGGATCTTAGCATGCCAGCTCAGACACTACTAGATCCACATGTATGATCTTATATGAGTCTGCAAAAAATGATTTAGAAGCTTTAGTTATGAATACAGTATGAAGAGTGTTATTGTTAAGTTTAGCAAAGTTTGCACAACTTTAGAAAGGCCTTTTGTTTTAGGATGTATCTTTCTTGTAGTTTGATAGCAGTTTCTAGGACAACTACAGCCTCTGCCTAGAGACTTTTTTATTGGTTCTTTCTTGTCTCATCCCTCCAGTTATGCATAATTTCCCCTTTGTCCATCATAAAACCTTATCTTTGAAGTCTAAGAATTTTAGCCACTAGCCTAGCTAGCCTCTTCTCAGACCACCCCCAAACCTGTGTTGGATTTGTTAAAATGTACGTGACTCAATGTGGCATGAAGTGTTTCGATTGTTTTATTGGTTTTTGTGATTTTGTACCCACCCCAAAATATGTAGTATAAAACCCCCCCTTCAGCCCGGGTTCGGCGTCTCTCTCCGGAGGCTTCAGCCCGAGGCTGGGGGTCCCCTGACCTTCTCCCCCTGAATAAAGCCTCTGCCCCCTGAAAGCTAAGAGAGAGAGTCCCCTCTTTTGTTACCCCAGCCATGACAGTGTAAACTAACTGCGTAAGCCAAGACCCACACAGGACTGTGTTGTGGGAGCGTGCCAAAGCAGCCGGGGGCCCAGGCTGACCATCGAGCTGGGCCAGAAACAGGTACGCACCCCAACAATCTTACCCTGTTTTTTAAACTGTGTTGTAAATTATTGATCAAAAGTACATGAACATTGTGAAAAAAGATATAGTGAGTTTGTAGCTGTGTACTAAAAACCCTGTCCACTCAGGGATTCTGCAAGCACAAGAGAAAACAGCTTTCTCTAGAATAAGCATAAAGTGCTAATCTTCTGACCCTGACTATCATTAGTTCCTAGAATCTGGTGATAAAACAGAGATAGAAGAAGAATCTTGAACTTTGTCAAATAGCCACAGGCTGAGAAAACAGATAAATAGGCGTAAGCAAATTCATGGAAGATGAGTCTTTTAAAAACCTCAAATGCTTAGTCCCTTTCAGCAATCTGGAGCTTAGTTTATCATTGACTCTCACAACTCAGTAGAATTCTCTTCCATGCTACTGTGTTCAGTCCCTTGGCTAATGACAACTTGGAAACTTTTAACAGCACACGTATTCTTTGTGAATTTTCTTGCACGGTTGTTTTATAGTATCCCATCTTTATCTAAATATTTTAACTTCTGTCTATCAAATGAGGAGGGAAAAGAATTTTGTATCTGTCACACAGATCAGCACTGCAACTACAGAGGAGTTCCTGTTATGGCCATATTCCATCAGAGTAACCCTTTTGGTCTACACCCTACAGACCTGCTGGGGTATGACACTGCACGAACACTACACGTTATGATCTGTTTTAAGAAACAGCATTTAAGATGCCAATAAAAGGGAGTCATCAAATTCCTTGAGAAAAATTAGGACCCTCCAGCTTCTTTTAATAATTTTGCCCCATTTCAGATCTTAATATGAAAAACTCATGTATTAAATGGTACTACTAACATACAAGTAATGTGATATTTTTCCAATGCATAAACATGTCACAGTACTTTCAAACTCATCAGGTCTTATTTTTACAACAGGATTAGTAATCATTAAGTTCTAGACCTATCTTACACATAAGATCCTATCTCCCTGTCACTGTAAAATCCATGAAGCAAGATGACATATAGTATTGCTGCAAATGCCATAACTTAGTAGCAGCTTGGTGTAGTTTTGGCAGAATATGAAACAAAACATTTTAATAAAATTAAACTTCAATATTTTATAAAAAACCACTGCTTTACAACAAATATTGTATCCAGGAAAATCTAATTCCTTGATGAATATTGGATACTTCTAATAAAATCCCTTGATGCTTTGAATCTGTTCTAAAAGTGGCTAGTTTCAAAAATATCTATAGTCTTAAGTGTTAAGATGTTCCAGGAACTTGGATTGATTAAAAATATCAAAGATTTAAGCACACAAAAAAACTCATATAAAAAAACCTTAAGAAAAAGGAACTTTAGATCTTAAACTTCATTTATACATAGTAGCTGTACAATATATTGTAATCCAAGACATTTATTTCAAATTAGAAGACATTTTTCAAAAGAAAACATTACAGCTTGTAAGAAAAATGTGACCCTTGGGGAGACAAATTTCTTAAAATATATTAGAAAATGCCTCTATGAAGTTTATATTAGATCTGAAATCTAGAAGAACACAGTACCAACCCACAATATAGGAAAACTATTTTTGTTTAGTTAAAAAAAAGTAATTCCATTGCTAAAAATCATATATCAGTATGAAGGAAGGTAATACCTAAGCTGAAAACAACAGATAAAAATGAAGAGTATCTTTAAAAAGCATGCAGTTACTTGCTTTAATATGCTCCATCTATACTTTAAAACAATACTTTGATATTTCTGAAAAGCTGTAGGACAGCTCAGTATTACTCTGCCTTCACTGCCACATCTGCTCTAGTTCTGTCCCTATGGCAATCAGCCACTTCCTTCTCAGTTCTCCCTCGGCTGAGTTGTTTGGTTCCCCCAAATCTTTCATATGTGACTCACTGAAACACTTACTCATACTTTAAAAAAATCACTAAGATTTCAGATGGTGCTAACATATTCAAGTGATGAGTAGGTGTGTTATCTGGCATATAGTTAAAAAGATCATCCTCTATAAGTAAGTTTTACATTAAACTTGATAAACTGACTGCATGATAGACTTATTATGACCTTTCCTGAACTATGCCCACAAATTAACACCTACTTACATTAGAAGTAGCATCCCAAGCCCCTAAGCCCAAAATACAACTGTATGTTTTATTTCAACAAAAAACTTTCTTTGAGCAAGAAATGAATTAAAGCTCTCATATCTCACAACTCTGCCATCACGTTAAATGGAAGCTGTACATGTCATATAGGTGAAAGGAGAACATCTGCCTCCAAACCTAAGAAGTTTCAAGACCCTGACTTTTAAGTTCACATTTTATTTCACATAGTATGGCCTTCTTCAGTTTATCTTAGACCACTATGAAAATAGGCTGGTGCACAAAAATAACTAGAGTTTAAATATCCACACTCCTTCTAATACCTTTGAGGAGCATCTCTCAGGTAAAGCTGAGGGTAAGTCTGAGGCTTGCACACATGCTAGTGAGGGTCCTGTGACTATGGGCAGACTCTTTTTTCCAGCAAGAACTGTGCTGACTGAAGAATTTACTACCCACAAGCTGGCCCCAACAGCTACTGAGATGCACGTGTGCATCTGGGTTGCTAAAAATGAATCCAGCAAGTTCAAGAGGTCCAAACAAGAAATTTTCTCACAGCTGGTGTTATCTGGGCTGAAACAGGTTAGGGAGTTCTCAGAAGCAGCTGAGCTGCCTGCAGGGCACTGCAGCCCCTGAGGAACAGAGACAGTCACTGTTCCAGCCAGTTCAGGTGCAATCAGAAAAGAGACCCACCTCCAGTGTCTGAGTTTTCACACCAAGCCACTGTACCTGATGTACAGATTAATCTGGCAGGAGAGCGTACTCTCAAAGTGCCTGAATTGTGCTGCTACTCTCGTAACACCATCCACAATTTAACTAAAGAAGATGTCATTCTTCTCATTACATTCTTCTGAATTTCTTATAGAATTTCATCAGCTAGCAGCAAGAATAAGCTTTTGGGATGACTTCCCCTACTAACACATTTTCAGCTATTTCTCTGAAAAGTTTGAGTGTCTCTGAGGCTGATATTTTGCAGTAAGACACTGCTGCATGTTGATGTGGTTTTTTCATTTCTTTCATGAAAAATATTCTATTTTTAAACAAGTCCTAACGCTTGAAAAAGGAACATTTGGACACAGTTTGGAGAACTGTGAATTGTAGTATCTCCAAACACTCAATTCACAAAAAACATGATCTGTTTCCCCTGTTCATCACCTTCTTAACCATCTCAGCTCTTACTAAATTTTAGAAAATAACTGAAACATAAGAGATACAGGGAGAGCACCAATACCTACTTAAGATTTGTGAGTGTCTTTGGCTTGAAGCTTTAAAAGACCTTTTACTCACTTGTTTTAGCAGGTCTGAGCATCTCATGGAACTTTCACTCCAAAAAATACTACTACTTTGGGATGCAAATGCTATTTTATCCATTCATAGACAAAGAAAGTGCACAGAGATAAAATCCCTTTGGCAATTCAAGGAGCAGATTTCCCAAGTCTCTCATCATTAGTTTCCCCATAAGACATCTCTCTGACACCACCATCTGCAATCAACAGAACATATTTCACAGAACAGCAACGACTTTAAGGTCGAGATCCTTGACACTGGTAGCTTTTATGGACTAAATTATATCATGTTTCTGCTGCCCATTAGCACCTAAAACTATATCATGCTGCAAAAATCTCTGTAAAGAAATTTCAGAATGTATGTCTTGCAGTCACCACTACACTGTCTGTAGTGGTGACTCCAAGACATACATTCTGAAAAAGTTTAAGAGTTTGTTTTAGTTTTTGAATGTCTAGTTCACACACAACCTCCCTCCAAATTAAATAAACCACAAATCACCAATTTTCAAATTAAACCACATTTTTGCCTGGACTGAAGTTATCTATTTGCATGTCAAATGTATAATTCACAGATAATTTGGAGCTCAGTCCTGTGAAATTCTGGCAGAACTTGGCTTTAAAGTTGACAGGAATTCATTCTATCAGGTAAGCTCCAATTTGTAATTCTTCATGGCTACTCAGCATCAATATGATGATGCAGTCATCAGCTAAACTGTGTACATGAAGCAAAATAAAGGGGACTCAAAATCTGCCCCAAAAAAAACTTGTAAGTACAAAAACTAATGCGAATTCTCACTTATCTCAGCATGTACATTTTTCTCAGGACATCATAAGTTGTGTTTTCCTGTGTGACACAGCAATGGAGAGAAACAATCATTGTAACACTGGTGTAGATTTTGGGTAGAGACATGAATCACTAAATGCAAGCAAGACAACTGTTTCTTCTGTGTTGTTAAATTAATAAAACCATTTTGAGATTACTTGCTTTTTCAGGGTCAGGATTTCTACATATTCTTTTTAAAAGCAAAGTTAATAGTGATCTTTAAAAAGCCAAGCTACATACAGTAAAATTATACTGAATAAGAACAGGTTATTATGAAAAGTAGGACTGTACATTTTATACTGCTCTGATTATAGTCTGATGCTTCATGCTGTTGAGTCTTTTAGGAATTAAGTACATCCATTTCGTGTGTGAGATGGAAAGCTGCATGGCAGAAAAAGAAATTATTTTACTCCATTTACCAAGCTTTCAACTTACTCATTATAAAATCCCTCTGTTTCCTTACTCCTACAGTAGAGAGATTTAGCAAAACTATTTACTGAGATAGCTTCATATAGCAAAAACATTCAGATTTCTACTAAACAATGGCTGTTTTGTTGCTTGTTTTCAGATTCTAGCAGCACTAATAGTCCTGTTTATGCCAAGACTAATAACCAACAGTTGTAAATATGTTTCAAACAACTGGAGGCTGAAGAGGAAACAGATCATATCAATGGATTTGTTTGTGAGCAGAATTCAATGCAACCATTGTGTATGGATTACAATTCAGCAGTCACATTTTTACATTTTTTTATTAGTTATGTTCTGGAAACCATAAATAATGTACTCATTTGAAAGAATTACGTGACTGACCAAATCTACATAATCCTCTGGAAGTTTCCTCTGAAGTTCATTCATATTTGGAGCACCAAATACATCTCTGGGCAACCATAAAAAAAAAAATCTATCTTCTAGCTAATCTAAACCTACCCTCTTTCAATTTAAAGTCATTTCCCCTTGTCCTGTCATTCCATGGTCTTCTAAATGTCCCTCTTCACCTTTCTTGTAGGCCCCTCTCAGGTACTGGCTGCCTGTTCTAAGGTCTCCCCAAAAGCCTTCTCTTCTCCAGGCTGAACAACCCCAACTGAATCAATCTGTCCTCCTAGGAGAGGTATTCCAGACCTGTGATTGTGTTTGTTGCCTCCTCCAGACCCCCTCCAACAGATCCTTGTCTTTGCTGTACAGAGGTCTTCAGAGCTGGATGCAGTACTCCAGGGGGAGTCCCAAAGTTATTCAAAATAACAGAGTTTGTTATAACAATGTCATTTCAAAATAACAGAGATGGCTGCCCTTCTGCCACTTTAGTCCACACATATAACCAAACAAATCACAAAGGACTTAAGGGAAAAGTAACAATCTCATTCCTAGTTCACCTCTCCATGGTTTTCAGTGAAAAAAGTTTATGCCACCAAGATTCACCTGTCCTTCCCCAAGATGTGAGCTTTACTATCATATTTTATAGAAAAGCATCTTTCTAATTCCCTGCTCTACTTCCTTCTGGATTCTTCCTAATCAGCTCTTTAATCTCCTAAAGTTATCAATATCAAAAATGTATTACAGAATTTCTGGATCCACCATCTCTCCTGCTAGGGTCACATTCTCCTTAGATGACATTCCCCAACTCAACTTCTTCTATCATTACTTTTCATCTTTGACTTCAACATACCATGCTTCTGAAAATAATTTTGAATTCTCCTTTCAATCTGAAACCCTCACCCATTTTCAACTTCAGAACTCTGATTCCTCGTGGAGGAACGATCACTCAGGAAAAAAATCAACATGGTAAAAACTGCATATAGTGAATTTTATTCATCCAGTTTTAAATTCAAAAATCTCTGCAGAGATTTCATTCCATTCCACTGTTCCTGACTTATATTAAAATCTTAGAACCTAATATCTAAAAAGTTACCAAATTCTATCAGTTCCCAAGCCTGTGTTTCCAGAATACAGTGTTTTCCCATAAAACTTTTCGTGCATCTTTCTATATATCCATCATATTTCACATGGAGACCATTGTAGTGCTTCTTGCTCTACCCACGATACTTCTTGCCTTGCTACTCTTGAGTTCATTCAAAAAAGTGCATTTTTTTTTTCTCTGCCTCTTAAAACTCAGAGCTGCTGCTGCTGCTTTTCATTTAGATTTCTGTCTGAAAAATTGATTTTCTTCTCCGTCTACTTCCTGACTTTTACCTTTAATCCTACATGATGCTTCCTATCTGTTTACTCCTGAAATCATATTTTCTAACTTTCATCTTGGTGCTTTCTTTTAATCTGGCCCTTGTAAAATACAGGGAAGGTTCTCACAAAAATGTAAAAATGTTCAAGCACATATGACAATATTTTGTAAACCAGATAGAACCATCCTGATTATGGCAGTACAAGTAGCTACTCATCCCATTAATATCCAGAGAATCTAAATGTACTATGCTTTTTTTTCCAATCCATTCATTTGCATGAAGAAATCTAACATAGAAGATACATGCCCAGCTTTCAGCTACTTAATATGAAAGCAAATCCTAACATACTAATTAAGTATAAATTCTAAAGTCTAAATTCTGTAATATTATGACAGGTTTGAAAAACAAAGAGCCATATAAAACTGGTCATATTTGCAATCTCCTTTTCCTGTAATCATATCTGTATGCCAAACAGCAAAGTACAACATTTTCCACTGGTACTTGGTAATTAAGGAGCACTTTCACTGATGACAAGATCTGACTCTGCATCACAATTACAGCCCATTTTTGCTATCCTATTAAGCCAAGAAATCCCACTTTCAATTACAACCCCTAAAAATCAACTAACCTTTCAATACGGAAGCTGGAATGAGACAATACAAAAATCCCATGAGTTGGAGTTGAAATTAGTTGCTGGATTTAAACAGGTGGAGGGGGGAAGGGAGACATGTCTGAAGGAAACATACTGAGAGCAGCAGGACCCCCTTCAAGAGAGAAAGAGAGAAGAGTTAGTAAAAGGAAGCAGGATAAATAATGTGAGAAGAACGGTGTCTGTAAAATGAAAAAGGGATAAAAACAGAGAACAGTAGCAAGTCTTACTAGAAAGTGGAATAGAAAACACAGAGGAAAGCAAAGGAGTGCAACTGGTGATGGTCCAAGACTTTAAGAACAGTCTTATCTCTAAAGCTGTAATTGTTGCCTCTGATTAAAGTGTAAAACACTGAGAAAGATATGTTATTACAGAATAAACTAACATAGAGATTTGGGAGTTTTATATAAGGCTTGGATAAAGAGTTACTCAGACTAGGTACAGCCAGTTCCTCAAGTGATCTGAGCCCAGCTATGCTGACAAGGAGATATTCTCCAAAACCTGCAATTGCACAGCACACAAGATGCAAAGCATGGCAGGTAGTGGTACTGGTGCTTTAGTCAACATTACGTTTATGCATCCCTCATGGACTGCATCTACCAATACTAATGTAATTTCAAATTTCACCTGCAGCTTCTCAAGACCAGACAGGCAGCAAGCACTGATCCAAGCACTAAATCAAGGAAATCTTGTTTGGAAGTACATATAGTACATAAGAAAAAATAATATATTTTCAAAAAGGCTGATGCAGACACTAGAGGGACACTAGGGAAGGTGCTCTTTCTGATAAAGCATGAGGCTAGGACCCAAAATATGCACAGCCACTAAACGTTAAGGTCATTTAGGACTTAGTATTGGTAATTGCATCCTTGCATAATAAAATTCTTGGTGCTGTTTCAGCTTGATATAATATGCTTCTACATTATTTTCTAAGCTAAATATGTGCTCATTTTCCACATTTTTGTGGTACACATCTCCTGCCACTCATTGGTTATGGGTTAGTATGGTGAATAAGATTTGGAAATCTTAAAGGAAAGAAACTTTAGAACCAGGATAGCTTCATAACGGATGAGAGATAACTCTGTAGGAAAAGCACGTCCATTACCTATACACCAGATGCAAAATAAAATCCAGTTTAAGTAATTCCACTATTTGCTCAGCAGTGTCACTGAAGTGCTATTAAAAATTGAGTAAAATTTCCATGTTCTATTATGTGAGACAAACATTATAATTTATTAATTATTTCTTTAATACTGCTGAACACATAGAAAATATATAATATTAGTATTTCACTCGTGCTTCATAGGACTAACTAATTCTTGAAACAGAAGTCTCAGGACCAAATCCTAACCAAATGGCTATAAAAGGTTGTCATTCACTTTTTTTCCACACTGAAAAAAAAAGTCTGACCAGATCTGTGAAAGTTAGGAAAAGTTTACAGTCACTGGGATCAGAAGAAAATTCCAGCCAACAAACTGTGGAAAGATGTAGAGTTATTGTGGGAACTACTGGACATAGCAGGTTGCATTTCTGCAAAACACCATATCATCACTCAATTTATTTAGTGTACTTCCTCCGACATTTCTACAGCAACTTACTTACAGAAATGTTCCCTCACTATGAAACATGCACTGCAAGGTAGAATATAAATTTATAACTTCTACAATAAGAAATTGTAGTTAGAGATTCTAAAAAATGCTGGTCATCTCACTGTCATATCCTCAGTGACACAGGCTAATTATTATTGCATAATTTCCTCTGAAGATAACAGGAGGGCTTGGTGACTACTTCAACACTGGATTTGATTGAATGACTTATTTCATTTTCTTGTTGAACACTACCATCATCTGGTGGTATATTTTGCTACTATGTCATTTGCATGCTATGAAGATGAAAGTATTTCATTTACTTAGCATTAAACATTTAGAAGAAGACACAGATTTACCACCTTGCAGTTATGCCAAATAATGCAGGGGTGGAAAATGCAGTAACATGAAATTAACTTGACAGAACTGCTGAGGATTTTGAGAACAAACAAGATGCCGACATTTTACATTAATGAAATTTGAATACTTCTCTGTCCAGAAGTAACAGACTAAATAAAACAAGAGAGCTCAAGGATGCTTCATATCCTTATTCATACTATCTAAAAAGTATAAGGGATATGAGTTTTTAAGAAAACCTTGTTTTTCAAACAAAACTATTTTCCACATAGTTTTTGTAACTAGAGGTGGAGATCTCACATGCAAAAGTCAACTATTACAACATTCAACCAGAATCTACATAAATCAGTTGTCGACTTACGTGGTAACTTTTCAGTCTAACAAAATCAACTTTCATGGAGATGAACCTTTCTGAATTTCTGCTAAGATTTTTAATGTGCTCCACAAGATCAGCACAGAACTTGTAGCCACCTTTGAGGACACAGAGAACCACAATATCATTGTCTCCAATGTCTTGCATAATATCTTTTGCCAGTCGTTCTGTCCTGGGGAAAAAAAAAATAGGGATAAAATAACTTTAGATGCAGATGCTTTAAGTTCATGGTACACTTTACAAACACTGTGGTGAGTATAAAGCTTGCCTGGAACTACTTAAGTATCCCGACTTCACAGAATCACAGAGTATTTAGGTTGGAAAAGACCTTCAAGATCATTGAGTCCACCCTTTGACTGATGATGACAATGTCAGTTAGACCATAACAGTAAGTGCCATGTCCAGTCATTTCTTGAACACGTCCAGGAGCGGTGACTCTACCACCTTCCAGGACAATCCAGTCCAATGCTTGACTGGGTTTGCATCCAGCTCACAGATGGCAGATACAGTGATGGATGCAAGGTGCAAAGCACTTGAACCTAAATTTCTAAATAAAAATGTCCAAGTTTTTAACTAATACTATTTTAGGACAAAGATTATACATGCACTGTATATGGATGACAGCCTTTACAAGAAAGAATAATATTACTGACCAAACTATTTAGTTACATTCAAGCTTCACATACCTGTCAACAATAATGCCATGAGGAATGAGCACATATTCCAGGTCTCCATAGTAGTGCTGAGGATAAGTGAACAAATCCAGACTGTATCCAGGCCAATTGTCTGAAATCTGAATATCAAATAGTACTGTTAAGAACACTTCATGGTGTTTGACATTATGTAACTGATACAAAATCAGCATTCTAGTACACTCTGTTGGATGAATTCATTGTGTGCCATACTTTCTTCCAGTTACAATTTACTATTTTGCTTTTCCCATTAATTATTTTGCTTCTCAGTATAACTCAGAAATCATATGCTACAGTTTTTTCCCCACAGAATGTGGGAAATGTCACCTGAAATTACAAACAACTAGATAGATAAAGGAAATACTTCATTCTAAACTAGTGGCAAAAGTAAGTTTCTAAGTACTTTCAAAATCTTAAGTGCAAATATAATATTGCCAGTAAGGGGATTCGCCAATGGGAGATTCAGACAGTGGAATTAAGTCAAAAAATTCTATACTAAAATTGTACATTTCTAGTTTAGAATGACCTAAAGTCATAAATAAATAAATAGCTAAGTATTCTACAGATGAAATAGTACATATGGAGAATAATTTATGTTCATGGATGACATCTGGATGATGCAAATCAGTGAAAAACTGTACTTCTTGTCAAAGGTGTTCTTCATTTAGATGTCATCAAAGATAAGTAATTACAAAATGTTTGGATCTCACCTCACTATGAAACTACTCTGTAAATCCATACATTTACAGAAAAAATATTTTACAGACTTAATATATACATTGGTTTTGTAAGTATCAGAATACAGGGATTAGATCTCACAACATACACTGGTGGTAGAGATTAAGAAGGTCAAAAATTAGCCAACAGTTAAAGGCTTCAGAAAGCTATGAAATGCAATGTCCAAAAACTAAACAAACTCCAAAACACTTTCCCCTATTCCTTCTGAAAGACAAGACCTGCAGGTTCACAAGGTATCTTGAAATCATTACAATGCTTTGCTTCAATACTGGTTCAGGATAAAAAGCGACACCTAATAGGGTTTCCTTACAATCATATTCCTCAAGTCACACATTGTTTTTCTACAGCTTGGCTACAGGAATCTTGAGTACAAGGAGAAATGGTGACAAACTTGCCATTGTGCAGTGCATGTCTTAATGGCATTTTTGCTACAAAGAGTCTTTAAAGGACCCCCACTGAAACTAACCTCTGCTTACCATTTTATAGTACAGCAATAAATGGTTTCTCACCGTTTTGGCTAAGATAACATATTTGATGTTGAGCTGTTCCTCCACATCCCCTCTTTAACTCAGACAGCCCTGCCTCATGCTGTACTGAAACACTGTTCTGCCTTGTGGATTTTAGGTTGCTTGGGGGCTTTTGTTTTTTTGCATATTCATTGACAGCTACAGACACCTTGACTGGCATGGTTTATTAACTCTATCCAAAAATTTCTGCATCCAAAAGGTTATTAGTTGGCAACTGCTACTGAATATTTGCCCATGAAGGGCATGACTGGGAGATCACTGGAATCAATATAAGCTTTTCCCCTGACTTACACAAGCCTTGAAACTACACAAAAGAAAAAAAGTTACTTAGTTGTGTTCCTCATTTCCATAGAAACAAGAGATTGTAAATATCCTCCTTGGCCAGGTTTTTAATTAGAGGCAAATCCTGCTCCAAAAACACTGCTGCAGTTGGCCTGGAAAGTCTATTTTCCCATCTACTTTTTCAGTGCATGGGGACTGAAACTTTTTAAACATTTTGTAGCAATGAGCAGTTTGTTCAAAAGCATTTTAATGCAAACTGAAACAATTTCATTAAGTATTACAAACATCCACCAGCAACCCCTGTCAGTGTTGCTTACTTCTGCATTCCTGTCAAATTGAATGGTTTCAGTGTGATTCAAGAAGATCAAATTAAATGGATAGAAACTGCTTCAGAACTCATACAAACCAATAACTTTTACTTAGGTTACAATAAGTCCTTTATAAAACAGGATCAGGATGAAATTTTGATTCTCCCATTTATCCTTCTGGTTCTCTAGAATAGCAGAACATAAACAGTGTAACGCTACAATAATATTGAAGTTCTTATTTACAAGTGCTTCCTGGCGTTTGACAAATAAGATGAAATTCACATGTACTTTCAAATTAATTATTTGTCTGATATAATAGGCCTATTTCATATTCTTCTTTCTTTTAAACAGGCACTTCCCAACAAGTCTTAGAAATTCTCATTTATCCTAAAGCTATTCATAGTGTTATGCTATAAGACAATTTTCAAGTAACTGTGAATTCTTATGACTATTCTGTTTGAGAATTTAAAAAGCCCTTGAAAATACAATGGAAAAAAGTCTGATTGTTTCAGAAAAAAAGCAGTATTCAACTGGATAAGTAAATATATATTCTAAATACATCGGCATGCTTGTGTGTAAAAAAAATCCTACAGTGAAAGAAAGACCTGCTTTTAAAACTCAGGCTTTGCATGTTTGAATAGCCCAGCAGATATTCTTCGGTAAGTCTTTAAAAAGTTGATGTGAATAGATACAAAAAGGAATACAAGTACATGGCAATATCCAAAAGTGTTCCCTTGAGGCCTAAGAAACAAGCTGAAGACTTTCAGTTGCAACACCTTTAGAAGAATGTTGTTTGTTTTCTCGTCTGGCAAAGTGAGCACAGGTGAGGTTTGAGCCCAGTCCTCAACTCCAAACGAGCATGAAGCAAAGTCCAGCTTTTGTAACTTAAATGATGCTGCAGCAGACTTTCTGCTGGCTCGGTTTTGGGGGAGATGAGCAGAAAAAATTAAACTAGTGCAGCACAACATGGTCATGCACATTCACATCCTTCTTTGCAATAGCCTCGTGTTGCTTTGGTGACATACACTGTCACCCATTTAAGGAATGTTATTTATTACACAGGTGTCAGGTTGATGTGTGGTGTTCTCAGACACAGGTCGAACACACAGAGACAGGTCCTTCAGAAAGGGGATGGAGGGGATGTTGGAGTGGACAGTGTGTCCACTGCCTACACAGAGGGCCTTAGGCCAAGGGCAGCTGACCTGTGAACTTTCTGTTCTAAAATCCTAATGCCACATTAACATAAGAACATACCTAAGGGGGTGGCAGTGATGGCATTTACTTACAGGAGAATCTGGCGTGTCTATCAGAATAAGGATCACATTCATTCATTTTTGCACCATTTATCCTTCCCTACAGGCACTCCAAACCCACTGCCAAAGTTCGGGCTGTTTCCCACCCCACAGAACATGGGCAGCCCAACCCTCTTTCACGGCGTCCCCAGACCCCCAGGGGCCTCTCAGAGCTCCAGTGGGAGAAAGACGCCTCGGGATGCCTGAGGATCCTCATCCCCGGTACTCAAGGAGCCTGGGGAAGCACAGCCACGGCCACAGGAGCCGCTCGGGATGGTACCGGATCGCCTTTTCACGGCGGAAGCCAAAGGCGCGGCTCAGCCCAACACGCCCGTCCCCCTCAGGCAGCCGCAGCGGGGCCGGGCCCGGCGGGCGTGGCGGGACCGGCGCAGGGTGAGGGGACGCGGCCCCGGAGCAAGCGGGGGAAGGGAAGGGCGCGGGGGTTCAGCACAAAGCACCGGGGGGCAGCGGGGAAGCGGGCCGGGCGCCGGGGAGGCCCCGCGGCCGGCGAGGGGCGAGCGGCCGGGGCGGGC